>JAOYMZ010051480.1:0-13956 GCA_025802335.1 Pinguicula primuliflora | reverse complement strand
GATCTGTGATCCTTATCACATTTCCGTTCTTTTGAACCGATTGGTTTCTGGTTCTCCGACGAGTCAACGAGGTTGACTGAGCCGTAACTGACGGCCAAGCACTTTTTCCGGCGTTCTGTCACCGGATACTGCGTTTTCACGCTTCCGCTGCTTCGATACAAACAGGATCTTTACATACATTTCGTTACTTTCTCGATTTGTATTTAATCTTGTTAACTAACTTTGTTATTGTTTTCTTTGCCAGATATGAGACGATCCTACCACTACAAGATTTCGGCAAGTTCGACACCATAAGGTCTGCACCAGAAAAAAATTCCCTAAACAACGTCATTTTGATTAAAAAAATTGGCAAATCAATGAAAAATGACGTTGTTTTAATACTTATACACAATTGAGTACCAATATTTTGAATAATCCTTTCATATTTACTTACCTTTACTTTCATTACATGACCTGAAGGCTCCGCAAGTCACCAAGAGGAATATAACGACTTTTGATGCTGAAAGTCTAACCAATCAATCTCATTTTTTTCTTGAAACAAGGGCTTAGCCATTTTTTGTTTGCGCTTAAAGATTCGCAGGAGCTTGATCAAAGATTTTACAGCATATGGAATAAGAATTTACATTCAAGTGCGATCGATCATATTCATAACTATTCACATTATTTATTGATTAATCTATTTTTGCAGAGTGTCCCGCCAATGGAGTTGTCAGTAGGAATGGAGCATCCATATTTATTCTGGCACGTTTTCCACCTGTTTGAGGAAATGCCGACATGGAATTGTTATTGTTCTTGCTCAGATGCGCAGATGCCTGCGATTCCGAGCTGGATTTCTCTTGGTGTCAAAATTTCATTTCCTGTACAACCACTGAATCAAAAACTGATTTTGTTTTTCCTCTTACATTGTGGTCTGCCGGTCGCTTCCCACGTTCTCGAGCCAATCAACTACTTGTTGTATTGTTGGTCTCTTCATAGGATTCGTATCTATGCACTTGCACGCCACATCCAGCACTGCCAGCATCTCTTCTTCAAACCCTTTGCCTCTCATCAAAGGATCTAATATAACATCTTGCTTTTCCAAGCTCCTCATTTGCAGCACCCACACTACCAGCTCCCTTGACGTCTTTGGTTTGAATACCTCCATGGGCCTTTTTCCGGTTAACAGCTCTAGCAGCACCACCCCGAAGCTATATATATCTCCCCTTAAAGTAGCAATCCAGGATTGGCTGTATTCCGGGGGAATGTATCCCAGGGTACCCACCAATTCAGTGGTGACATGAGTTTGATAAGGAAGGATCAGTCTAGCCAATCCGAAATCCGCAACGTGGGCTTCAAAGTTATGATCTAGAAGGATGTTGCTGGACTTGAGGTCCCGGTGCACAATGTGCGGTTCACATACCTGGTGCATGTAGGCTATCCCGCAGCTCGCACCTTGAGCAATCTTGAGACGAATGGGCCAACTAAGTTGGGTTGCCCCGTCGGGCTTCTCATGCAGCCAGTAATCAAGGCTCCCATTTTCCATATAAGAATATATCAGCAATCTGGAGCCTTCATGCACGCAGTAGCCTTGGAGAGTGACGAGATTCTTGTGTTGGGCTGTGGATAAAGTTTCCACCTCTGCTTTGAATTCCCTGTCCATCAGCCCCAACTCCCCAGAAAGTTTCTTGATGGCAAGATGAGTTCCGTCCGACAGAGTGGCTTTGTATACCAGACCGAAACCACCACAACCTATGATGTTGGCTTGATTGAAATATCCAGTGGCTTTCTGTATATCAGCTATGGTGATTTCCCCTACTTTGTTCTTACTGTTAGGGAACAGTATGACCAAACTGGTGTCCTTTGCCATCTCAGGGTACACACCAGAAGATTCCAAGGACGCGTTATCCATTTCCTTCTCTCCTCCAGTGTCTCCCCCCTTTGGGACTGTTCTCCTCTTGGAGAGAGCACAATACAGAAAGAGTGCCACGGTGAAAACGGCTGAACATATCACGAGAGTCAGTATGATAGTTTTCTTTCTGGTCCGCGCTCTTGTTGTCACTGGTGGGTTCTCCTCGCCAGATTGATTAGTAGTGCAAGACCGCTGCAAAATTTTACCACAAAGCAGCGGGTTTCCGTCGAAGCTGGAGGCTGGGAACGTATCGAACTGACCCCCTGTAGGAATGGACCCTTGGAGGTTGTTATACGCCACGCTGAAAGAAGACAGGAAATGGAGATTCTGGAGGGACGGGGGAATTTCACCCGTAAGGTTGTTTTGAGAAAGGTCCAGATCTTCTAAGTTGGTCAGATTGGATATTGAATCAGGAATGGTGCCAGAGAATTGGTTACTACGAAGATCCAGTGCCATCATGAACTTGAGGTTTCCAATCTCTACAGGGATGGTGCCATTTATGCTGTTGAAGCCCAGATATATAGTTGGTGGGAGATTAGAGAGCTGATTGTACTGCTGATTCGATGCATTATCCGGCTTAACAAACACAGGCAATTCTAAATTGGTGCTGTCGACTTCATCAGAGTTCTTCTGGAAAGCAAGCCTTCTGAGGCCAATAAGTTCCAATGGGAAATATCCAGTGAGCAGGTTATGCGACAGATCCAAGTAGAAAAGATTTGGAAGAGTCCCAAACCAACCTGGAATGGTGCCTGTTAGATTATTGAATGATAAGTCAAGAACCTCCAGCTTAGCGAGACCCGAAAGCCACATCGGTATCTTACCGGTCAGGTTACAACCACCGAATGCCAGAACTTTGACATCTTGGAAAACCTGAGACACTAACAAGTCCGCATCATCTCCAACCAATTCTTCACCATAGAAATTCTTTGACAGGATTAGAGTGCTGAGGTTCTTGCACCCTGTCAGGATCCTTAAGGCACTTGTCAGATTACTCAGGCTGTTATTGGAAAGAGATAGAAATGACAGAGATTGTAATGATGCGATTTCAGTCGGAATTTCTCCCGTCAGGTTGTTAGTGGCCAAGCGTACTGCTGTAAGTGTCTTGCAAGAGAAAAGGGATGCTGGCGAGCTACCGGTAAAAAAGTTGTTTCCAAGATCAACCGAACTAAGCTGGGTAAAGTTGGAGAAATCAAGAGCATCGAGCACACCTTCAAGGAGGTTGACTCTTAAATTCAGTGTGGTGAGGCTGGTGCAATTGATGAGAGACGGTGGAATAGTTCCATTCAGTTGATTGATGTGGAGCAGCAACTGCTCCAATTTTGAAAGCCTCCCAATATCTTGAGGAATCACACCAATCAAACTGTTGCCATAAAGCGCGAGGATTCTGAGGTTGCTGAGGTTGACAATGCGTTGATCGATTGTTCCGTACAGTTTATTTCCAGGCAAGTAGAGTTCTTGCAGCATGGACAGAACATAGATATCCTGCGGGATCTCTCCAGAGAGATTGCAATATCCTGCTCTCAGGCTTAACAAAAACGCACACTGACCAAAGCCTTGTGGAATCACACCCGTAAAATCATTGTTGGAGACATCGAAACGCTGGAGTGAGGGAGCAAAACTGCAGATATCTGATGGTATTGTCCCGGAAAAGCTATTGTTATTCACATCAAAAGCTTCTAAATTGGATGCGGATTGGAGAAATGAAGATTCAATTGTCCCGTTCAAGTGGTTGCTGGACAAATCAAGAACCTGGAGATGATTGAGAGACTTAAACAACCCATCTGGAAGAGGCCCGGATAATCGATTGTGAGAAAGGTTGAGTTGAGAAAGGTTCGTGAGATTGACAATAGAAGGGGATAGATTCCCCACCAGGCTACTTGACGGCAACCACAGATTGGTAACCCTCCCAGAACCATCACAACCAACACCTTCCCAAGTGCAGCAATCATCCGAAAGAGACCAATTCAAGGGAGGTGAAGCAGAGAGACTGAACAATGCCAGTGAATCCCGATCAATCTGATTGCAGGAGGCAGAGCTGGTCTGTGCAAAACAAGAAAGAGCCACCACTGCTATTCTCACCCATAATTCGACCAAGCAAAAATCTAATAGAGGATAAGTATTACAGTTCTGTTTATTTGTTGGTGAGGAACAAGTGAAGACGGCCAAGAACATGGCTGCTCTACTCTGAAGGGGATGGATGAAAAGGTCCTGGGATTGATTCTATTTGAGACAGGTGCGTTTACTGCGCTCGATCAATATCAGGAAAAACAACATAAGAAGAAGACTGTTAAAGGTGCCCGAGATTCTCCAGTAAGTCATCTGGGCTCTCTCCATTTCTTTTAAAAAAAATCACTTTTTAAAAGAAAATCTCTTTTCTTTTCTGTTGATCCAACTCTGTGCAGACTTCCGTCTACTCACCAAAGAGGAGGGAGGTGATAGGGAGGAAGATAGAGTGGGTGATGTTGACATGGAGCAGTATTAAAAGGCGGAGGTCTATATATGAATTATGAAGAAAGCGTTTACTTTTGGAAACGGCCGGTTGGTGGACTTTCTGTATATCTATTATTTTTATATATGCGTATAAACATGGATGACTATATACTTGATATATATGTGTGCTAAACTATTGTGTAACTTGAACTTTTTTATACAGTAGGAAACGAGTATCCTATTCTACTCTAGGGAGGACCAGACCAAAGGTCCACTTCTCAGAAGCCTCCATATCCAACACACCTCTCTACTTGAACTTGTTTTATTGGTAAGAACTAAGAATATATATATATATATATATCCATTTGCTTATATTATTGTAAGTGGGTAGGATTATGACTTCACCATTTCAGTTCATTCGTATAGAAACTTACGTTACCAAGGTGTCTATGCAATGCAAAGAAGTGATGGGGTTGAGCCACACACAGTGATGGGGTGAGCTATACAAAATGATCATCACATAGATGGATTGATATTTGTCTGTAATGTATACATTCCGTACGTGTTGTGGGTGTGCATTTATTTTCTTGTTTGACCTGCCAACGAAATTTATTTTACTAAATACCAGATGATGACGTGCCTTCATTTATATCAGCAAGTTGCTTGGTATGATCAGGATACATACAACTTGTTGCTGACTTTACCTGTTGCGAGATTAGAGAATCACCCTCTTACTTTATTATGATGATTTTTTCCATGCGGATGATGTATGCGAATCGATTTTGATCTGTTTTGGTTAGGAGTCGTCATAAGAGTTAGTATCGTAGTTAGGAGCTTCAGTTTATGATTTGGGAGGAAAAACAGGTTGGATTCACTGCATAATTCAACGTGTAATAAATCACACGCACATATTTTATTTGTTACAGCAGACTTGAGTAGCCAATCTGGCCGACATACACAGTTTTCATTTACAGTCCAGGGGCATGGATAAGTTGCAAGTCCAATAAGGTAGGCAGTTTTATACGGCCGATAAAAAAACGGTGTTGCTCCTTTTAGGTCGTGTATAAGTTCTTTGCAGAAATTTTCTCCACTCGAACTTATAGAAACCACCGGCGACAGAATTCACATGTCCTGATTCTCAATCCGGCGGCGGTATTCAATCTTCCATCAGCGACAGTCTAGGCATGAACTCAATTGATTGAGCTAAGCTAGTCAAATCCCTCAACAAACACGACGGTGCCGACAAACTGGTGAGCCGGTGAGAAAGAATCGTACCATGGACCATGATGGGTGCTCGGGGCTTCATAGAGGGTGGTGACCACCGCAATGCTGGTTTATTCCGTCGTCGGTGGACTCTATGAAGTCATTCGGAACATAAGCTTGGGAGGGGAAGATTTCTGAAGTTCTTTGATAGCCAAATTCTTTTTTATAACTTAGGAGCGAGTTAGACAAGCCCAGCGCAGATTTCTGAAGATTTCTGAAGTTTCTTCGAGTTATGTACTTGCAAAATAGGCTTCCAAGTAAGATTTTTAAGTAAGCATTCAGTTGAACATCTTAGAATATTTGGGAGTATCTGCTACTATACCTGAAGCTAAGAGGGATAAGTTGGATAATCGAGCAGAAACTGGAATTCTAGTTGGGTATAGTTCTGTTTCCAAGGGTTACAAAATCTATAATCCTGTAACCGAACAAGTCTCAGTTTGTAGAAGTGTTGTATTTGATGAAGAATCAAAATGGAATTTTGAGAAGATACAGTCTGAAATACAAACTCAAGATGAAAATAGGCAGAATCAGGATGTTCTTGTTGATCCAGATGATCAGGAGATTCCTATCAAAACTCGTTCTCTACAGGATATCTATGACCAGTGTATTTTGACTGAAACTGAACCAAGAGATGTTAAAACAGCACTGGAAAATCCAAAATGAAGGCAAGCAATGCAGGAGGAGCTTGCCATGATAGAAAAATATAAGACCTGGATTCTGGTGGATAAACCAGTGAACAAAAATGTCATTGGTTTAAAATGGATTTTTAGAACAAAGCTGAATGCAGATGGTTCTGTCAACAAGTATAAAGCCAGATTAGTAATGAGAGGTTTCGATCAAGAACCAGGAGTGGACTACTTGGAAACATTTGCTCTAGTAGCCGGGTTAGATACTATAAAACTCTTGCTTTCTCTTGCTGCCCAAAAAGACTGGTTTGTTATGCATTTAGATGTTAAATCTGCATTTCTGAATGGTAACTTATCTGAACAGGTTTATGTATCTCAACCTACGGGATTTGAAAATAATCTTGTTCTAGATAAAGTTTACCTATTAAAGAAAGCATTATATGGACGGCACCAAGCACCTAGAGTTTGGAATGAAAAATTGGATCAAATGCTGATCAGTTATGGTTTCTACAAAAGTAAAAATGAGGCAACACTTTATTTGAAGTTTACTGAGGTTGGAAGCATGATTTTATCTGTTTATGTTGATGATATATTGTTGACTGGAAGTGATCTATCTGGTCTGACTGAGATTAAGACAAGACTACAAAGTTGCTTTGAAATTACTGATTTGGGAAAGATGAAATATTTTTTGGGTTTACAAGTTGTTCAAACAGGTGAATGAATATTTGTATCTCAGACAAAATATGCCGGAGACCTGCTAAATAGGTTTGGATTGCAAGGATCTAAACCGGTTAGTACTCCTATTATGCAAAGTACATCTTTGTACAAAACTGATGATACTGAATGTTGTGATGCTTCAAAATATCGAAGCCTGGTTGGATCTCTGTTATATTTATGTGCAACAAGACCTGATTTAATGTTTGCTACCAATATATTGTCTCGATTTATGAAATCTCCTACAGAAGCTCATATAATAGCAGCAAAAAGGGTACTCGGATATATTAAGGGTACAAGTAATGCGGGTTTGTTGTTCAAAAGGAAGGAACCTATACTGTTGCAAGAATTTGTGGATAGTGACTTTGCAGGTTCTCAAGATGATATGAAAAGCACATTTGGATTCTGTTTTAAGCTTGGATCAGTTGTTTTCTGTTGGAATACAAGTAAACAACAAACTGTAGCTCAATCAACTGCTGAGGCTAAGTATATGGAGGCAACAACAGCCGTTAATCATACTTTGTGGCTGAGGAAAATTCTTGAAGAACTACAGTTGTGTTCAACTGATCTTACAGTTTTATATTGTGACAGCAAGTCTGCCATAGCCATGGTGAAGAATCCGGTGTTTCACAGCCATACCAAACACATAAAGATCAAGTATCATGCAATAAGAGAAGCTGAACAAGAAAATTTGATAAAGCTGCAACATTGTTCTTCAGCTGAACAAATTGTAAATATCTTTACTAAAGCTTTGCAAAAGGAGAGACACTTGCTATTGATAGAAAAGCTAGGCATGCTGAAACTCTCTCAGCATCAAGGAGGAGTGATGAACAGATGATGCTGAGGTGTGGAATTGAAAAAGTCTGATGCTGATATTTCGGTTGTGAAAGTGTTCTATTTTTTTGGAGCAAAACTTATGATATATAAAAACGTGTGTTTGTAAAGAGGTGTGGTTTTGATTTTTTAAACCGCCTCATGTATAAATATTTTGAATATGAAATGAAAAATAATTTTTGCCCTCAATCATAGTTTGACTCTCGTGAAGAAACCTCAACAAAGAAACCAAGAGCAAAGCTTTTGCTCAAATCCTCATACAACAAAAACCTTCAAACAATACTCTAAATTAAGTCCAGTTAAACCAAACCAAACCAAACCAAACTAAACTAAACTAAACGTACCCAGTAAATTCCGCTTTCAGGCAGGGTCTGTGGAGGGTAAGATGTACGCAATCATACCCCCACCCCTCACAGGATGGGGAGATAAATTAAGTCTAGTTAAACCGTCAAAAACTACTCTACACCTCACTCCACAACGATGACCAGACTGAACTTTCATGCTTTTCTTATTCCCTTTAACATCATATTTTTCGCGGAAATTGATCTTCATCACCAACCATTACCCTCTCAGAATTCAGGCAAGGCTTGAAATTTCTTCCTTGATTAGGAATATATGGATGACAACGACGTCGTTTTTATCACATACAGAAAGTTGCCAAAAAAAACTCCTGTATGTGTAGCATTAGTTTTTTTTAGGTGTCGAACTTACGGTGCCGAAAAATTGGTACGGTGTCGCACCCTAATCTCAACCGTAGGATCTGTGTCTGAATGGTCAAGATTATTTTACTTAAAAACAAGTGAAATGATCTTGGCCGTTCAGACACAGATCCTACGACTGAGATTAGATTTCGACATTGTATGGTAATTTCGACACTTGAAAAAAAATTAATGTACCATTTCTGTAAAAAAAAATTCTACTTAGGTCAGTCTTGGTCGTTATCCGTTCTGTAAGGCCGATTTAGTCGGTATCGGTTCTGTAAGGCCGATTCAGTCGGTATCGGTTCTGTAAGGCCGATTCAGTCGGTATCGGTTCTGTAAGGCCGATTCAGTCGATATCGGCTCTGTAAGGCCGATTAAGTCGCTTACCAACCTACGGCCGGTAGGTTTATTATTGTTATTATTATTATTAATTTATTTTTTATTATTTTTAGAATAATTATTCTTATTTATTATATTATTATTATTTATTGAACAGAAACGTCGTCGTCTTTGTGTGTCCCTATTGGATTAAATTAGAGCACGTTGATCTTCAACGGGCTAAAACCTTGGCTCCGGTTACTTTACTCGATTTCTACTCACAACCACCCCCACCACGGGCGCTTCTTCGCGCCGTGAGCTTTGCCCGATCCCTTTTGTGCCATTCCCCGCATTGCCGCCGTGTGCAGTAGACGCAATAGCTGTTTTTGGTTGCGTTTGTAAATGGCGGAAGAAGAACAGCTGGGAATTGAGCATCAGCTTGAGCACGCGATCAGCTCTCGCTTTCAGTATTTCGAAGACCAAGCCGAGTATATATATAGCTGTTATTTAGTTCTGATATTATGTATGTGCAACTAGTTTTCTAATCTCTGTTTTGGGTTTGATGGATCAAATGACAGTTCTTTGACGATGGAGTCTGTGAGAAGGCTCTTGGAGGAAGACTTGGGACTCGGCAAATTCGCATTGGATGTGCACAAGGGACTAATTCGGCAGTATATGGAAAAGGTAAACAATTACATCTTCCTATGTTGGCTATACTGAGGCATCTAAGTGAAAGTTGAGAACTTTATATCTATGGTTTAAAATTACCCAAAAAATGTTCATGGCAGTAAGTAACTGGCGAGTTCGTTGTTTCACTTTTTATTTCTGCCTTTTAATTTTCCACATTTTACTTATCAATAGGCCATTCAAATGTTCAAACATTGTTATGGACTATGGTACTGTTGATATCTGTAGTTTCTCACTCGTGTATGCATTGTTGGGAAACCGGTAAAGTACATCTGTGAATGTCTCTTATCATTAGTAGGATACATTTGGTGTTATCCTCTTTGGTGATGCCTGCCTTCTAGTTCCAACATCATTTTTGGACTTCATGCCGATGTTTGTTATTTCTGCCAAAATAAACAGGGGAATTTCCGGCTATTAGCTTGTTGTAGTTATCTATCGATTAGTTTTTGATTTCCATCCATATTCTACTACAATTTCCAGAACATGGATGGTGATGGGAAATCCAAGGAAGATAGCGAAAATGTGGGCAAAGAAGCACGTTCCAGTAAAGAAGAAACAGAAGCATCACCAAAACAACTGAAGACAAAGAAGAATCAAAAGAGATCCAGCACAAAAGATGAAATGGAAGACTCCCCTATAATGTGTGTTTTGACCACAAAATCTGAGCTAGGCCTTCCAGAATCATCTGTGAGTGAAAGCCTGATTGAGAAGGCTATGTGGGAACGAGCTGATTATTTTCATGAGAATTCTGAGTATGTATTTCGATTTTCAGAATTGCCATCTATTGGGTTTATTTTTGGAAGATGTGTTCTTCAGTAATAACATAATTTGAATTACAGGAGAACTCTATTAGGCATTCAGCTATAATTATACCGTTCATAACCTTCGCCATCTGTTAAATAATATGCAATATTGTCTATGATACTTTTTCTTATATCCAGGCCTGCTATTAATTACATTTTGTTGCTATATTTTTAGGAAGATAACTATGGCTGGAGTTCGCCGTCTTGTAGAGGAGGATCTCGGACTCGAGAAATTCACCCTTGACTCTTTCAAAAAGTTCATAAGTCGACAAATAGATCAGGTACGAAATTTCTTCCCAAAGTTCAAGATCTTTCTGTAAAACTATTCGATTGTTTTATCGATTTGCTGCTGTACAGGTGCTAAGTTCACCCAAAGAACCCATATCTGTGAAAGATAAGAAAATAACTTCCAAGAACTTGAAAGGCAAAAAATCAGAGAAGGTCGTAAGAAAAGATGGTTCTGGTTCTTCTGATAGTGGTGGTGTTGAGGCAGATACTAAACTAAAGAAAAGAAAAGAACCTGCTCCGAGAGAAAACATCAAGAAATCTGAACAACTCAACAAACGAAAAAAATCTGAAGAAAGCGATCTTAATGTCTCTAGCGAGAAGCCAAATAAGTGTGCAAAAAGGCCAAAAGATGCTGGTGATGACTATGGTCAAGAAGGAAACACATCTGAAGGTGGACAATCTCAGGCATCTGGTGGAAAACCTGCGCAGGTTGGTCAATTAGTATTATAAGCTCATAAGTCATAAATTTGATTCAGAATGAGGCTGACTTGATTGTATAATGTGCATTTTATGTTTACTTTAGCATTTTGACGGTCAGACAAAAGAAAAGTCAACTCCTGCTTTCAGCAAAAAGGTAGAGAATATAAAATCGATTATCAAAGCATGTGGGATGAGGTTGGTGCTCATGTTGGCTTTTTGCCATAGCTGTTAATTTTATTCGTAGATGTCTATGTTTTATCTTCAATTTTGTTATTGATCGTTGTGAATGAGAGTTCCATGAATTGTTCTAATTGGCAGCATTCCTCCTTCAATGTATAAGAAAGCTAAGCAAGTACCAGACAGGGAACGAGAAGGCTTTTTAGTAAAGGAGTTGGAAGGAATTCTGTTAAGGGAAGGGCTATCCAGAAATCCGACTGAGAAAGGTAAATATTGTTTCAACCTAGGACGTAAGCAGTCTTACCTACAAATATAGAAACAATTGTAAAATATATGAAGGCACATCGCATTGATATTTGTGTCCTTGAGGTCCACCCATAAGCTCTTAGTTGCTGGACAACATTTTTGGAAAATTTTAGTTATGTGATGGAAATTTAGAATTGTAACATAAAGTGATTGTATCCTGCTATTGTGGTTCTAGATCCCTGGACCTGAAATTAAATTTCGACATGCATTTATCTTTGGAAAATTGGGTAGTCAATAAAAAATGAAAAACATCATGTTAGTTATTTGAACGAGACAAATAGTTGGAGAGATCTTTTGTATGATTCACTCCAACCATCGTATTCACAGTTTCCCTGATTTGACATGTGCGCTGAGGAGTGAGTGTCTGCACATATGATAATATTGGCTATCGTTGTGTCGTCTTATGGAGCATATCATTTAGCTTTTTCGATCTCCAGGCTTATGAAAATGACTGATTATGGGCTTTCTGGAATGCTTTTCAATTTTTTTTGAGGGGTGAATACCTTTCAAATTAGATAGGTTGTCACTGACACCCCAAAAACTCTAGTTAGTTAATAATTAGAGAAGCAATGTTTTCATTACATGATCTAATTTAATTCAATTACTGAGGCTGTTTGCACAGCTGCATTCAACTACCACTGAGACCGAGCTACCCTGTATTTAAACATTGATGGACAATTTCATGCTTTCAGAGATCAAAGATTGTAAACGGAGGAAGGAAACTGCCAGAGAACTCGAGGGAATTGACACGAGCAACATTATATCCAGTGCAAGAAGAAGGTCAACATTTAGTTTTGCAGTTCCTCCGCAACTTGCTAGGCCCAAGAAGAACAAACATGATGGGAAGGATAGAAAACTAAAGAACAATGTTGATGAAGATCACGATAATGATAATGAAGAGGATAAGGAGGATGAAGAGGGGAAGAAGAAAGGGAAAGATGATGGGAGCAAGGAGGATGAAAATGGGGTGAAAGGAGTAGAAGATGAGGAGGAGTAAGACGAGGAGCAAGAAGAAGAGGAGGAGGAGGAAGACGAGGAGGAGGAGGATGAAGAGGATGAAGTCAATGAGGAATCTGATGAAGGTAAAACTTAAAGAGCATGCTTTGAGTTTCCGTTTTGTTTTTCCAAAGAAATAGTTTCTGAATGCAAATATATGCCAATTTGCATCAATCAATATTTATTTATTTGTTGGAAGTTGTTATACGTTTACCTGTTGCTTTTATCTCCATTTCGTCCCTGCATACGGGACTGTGATAACACACTGCGCTTCATGTTACGGTATTAGTAAATTGACATGCAAAAACTGCTACTAAATTCTAAAGCCTGGCCCATCGGTGTCTCTTTTGATCCACAATTCTTGTTTTTAACTTGGCAATATTGTTTGAATAGTGTGAATTTTCAGAAAACTGCCGAGAACTTCTCTTCAAATTCATAACCCAAGATTTAAACCTTTCAGATTTACATCCAGAAACGTGAAGTGATGAATGTGGCCTTGTATTACCAAATAACATGTGCTGAATATTGTCTCATACATTCTCTTTTATGTTACTTGCAGATGATAATGAGAGCGATTAACGTCTACCAAGCCGACTGTAAGATGACTGTAACTATTAGTTTGATTTTTACAATTCCGTGGAAGAATGGTACCATTAGTTTCTGTAACTCTAGTCCTTGTATTCTCGAGTTATCTGAAACTGAAAGTAGTTTCTCAATGTATTTTCTCCACCTCCTCTGATTGATAACATGCATATTGCATAAATTACGACGAGAGTTGGGCAAATAAGGTGAACCCAAGGTGCTCTGTCCGATGACTACTGTGAATTATTTGCCTTGCACGCAACCATTTTGTTGTAGATCTCAGATATCTTGTCTGAGTTACTTGCAGCTGTGGTGGGGGAGACCAGAGTAATGGTACATGTATTTTTTGCGATCCCGCTTTTTTATTGAGTGGTTGTGATGCTTGGCACATAATGGAATTTAAAAATGGTATCCTAAAAGAGGATACCAGTAGCATTATTCTTGAGACAATTCTGTAAGCCCGTAGGACGTGACACGGATAATGTTGGCTCTGTGGATGTGGTATTTATTTCTGTCTTTCCTTCGTTGGAACACAGGAGGGATAAATCAGAATTTGTTCCAAGTGGATTAAAGGGATTCCTGGAATATTAGAAGGGAGGGATCTTTACTTCATAAAGTTTCCCAGCTTTCCTCTCGGTTTTCTCTTTTTATGTCTCGCAGATTTGCATTGTTGCACGTGAACGCAAAAGTTTTAGCTGAATAGATTTTTTTTTTGCTTTAATTCATCTCAGCACAAGTTGATGTTGCTACTTGAATTATTGCAGGAGAAGATACGGTGCAAGGTGTCTTGGTTGACTTAGTGAAAATGAAGAGCTTGATTTTTTAATAGAAAAAATGAAGAGCTTGATTTTTTAATAGAAAAAATGAAGAGCTTGATTTTTTAATAGAAAAAATGAAGAGCTTGATTGGTGGGAGGGTGGGGG
>JAOYMZ010051469.1:0-13957 GCA_025802335.1 Pinguicula primuliflora | reverse complement strand
TAGAATGTCTGCTTTGAATAATGACCAGAAGTGCTTCAGAAATCTATAATTGAATCCGTCAGGGCCCGAGCTTTTCCCACTACCACACAGCTTCATAGCTTCCAGAACTTCCTGCTCAGTAAATTGAACTATAAGAGCCTCATTTTCTTCATCCGAAACTGTACTGGTTAGGTTCCAGTTCATAGAAGGCCTAGGCAGAGATTCTTCAGAATAGTGTAGCTTGAAACTTTCATGAATGAAGTCGTTCACTACATTAACATTAGAGTTCCAACTTCCATCAATTTGTATGCCCCTTATAAAATTCTGTGACCTATTTTTCTGGATGAAAGTATTGAATAATTTCGTAGTGCCATCCCCTTCCTTATTCCATTTGACTTTTGGAATAATAAAGTGTCCACCATACAATTTAATTTCTTCTAACTCCACCTCTGCCTCATGTCTTCCAGCTTGATCAGATTCATTTAGGGGAGCTGTCTACATTTGGATATCCAAAGCAGATATCACTGCCGTTCCTTCTTTTGTCTGCTGATTAAGGTCACCGAATAATTCTTTATTCCAAGTCCTCAATTTCTCCAGCTATTTGAATTTCTGCAATAGAATGAAGCCTTTACAGCCAGTGGCTGACGTTTGAGATCAAGCTTCTCAAAATCGAATCAAGCATCAACGGGCAGTGGTCCGATGATTGCCTGTCACCAGCCATTTGCAAAGATCGAGGACATAACCATCGGTCATCCTTCTTCCCCTGAATCGACGCCATGTTAGGGTCTTCTTCCTTCTTCGGGTTTTGTGAAACTTTCTTACAATTGTTACAGATCCGACTTCCCATACATCTGTGCATGCTATATAGTTCTGCGACAACGCTTATGAGCCATTGTAACTCGACTTTGTGAGGTACGTTGTTCTGACCGTAATTTCATTTTCGAATCCGGCCAATTACTACTTTCTGCATTTGAATCGCAGATCCTTTCAACCCAATTGACTGACCAAGGATTGTTGTTCTGGAATTTGGTTTTGGGATTTGATTATTGATAGATTTTTGTGCAGTTCTTTGCAGGATAATATGGCTACGGTACCGGAATTTACAAATCGTTTTGAATGAAGGGGAAACATCTGTGGTCGAGGAACTCACGGTTGGTTGACGATTGTGTAAAGGAAAATGAGGAGATAATATTTTTATAAATTCTGAATCCTACTTATTTCTCAATTTCGATTGCAGTTATTTTGTGAAGCATCCTGCTACTCACCAGGTGGAATTTTGTGAGTGTTTCAGTAAAATCTTCCATCCCTTTTTGATTTCATGAATCTTAATTAGACATACATTTCGTTTCTGAACCGAATATTTTGGCATCGGAAATGAGGAGAGTTTTTATAAATTCTGAATCCTACTTATTTCTCTATTTCCATTGCCGTTATTTTGTGAAGCATCCTGCTACTCATCAGGTGGAATTTTGGGAATGTTTCTTTAAATTCTTCTAACCCCCTTTTGGATTCATCTAAATTTGAAATACATTTCGTATCTGAACAGAATTTTTTGGCATCAAAAATGAGGAGACAATGTTTTTATAAATTCTGAATCCTAGTTATTTCTCTAATTCGATTGCAGTTATTTTTGTGAAGCATCCTGCTACTCATCAGGTGGAATTTTGTGAGTGTTTCTTTAAATTCTTCTAACCCCCTTTTGGTTTCATCTAAATTTGAAAGACATTTAGTTTCTGAACCGAATTTTATGGCCTCTGATTTCTTCTTGTAATTATTTGATGATTTATCTGTTTTATTTTGTCTTCTCACTTCGTCATGTAATAATTTCACTATCTTCATGTTTTATTTTGGCATTTGAATTTAAAGTTATTAAGGTTATGTTTTTTGGGTTATTGTCATTATTCATTTAATTAAGGCTTGCATGTTTCAGTTTTCCTTTTGGGTCTTTTCCCTACCTTTTTTGGATTCCAGTGTTCGGATAGAGATGTAACGGTTGGACGGGTGATTCAGGCAGCGTATTTGTTGTTGATTAGGCTGGTATTGGATGATTACGCTGTCACAAATTTTTTACAATTACGTATGTTGTGCGTCTAGGTTGTCGACAGTGGTTCTTCTTCTTCTTCGCAAGGCCATTCACCATTCAAAGAAATGGTATCCCCTCACAATTGCTATTATAATTTTGTTCACACTTTGATTTCTTTTGTGAATATGTCTTTCGGTACGATTTTATTTTTCTATCTTTATTCATGTCATCAGTTGAATGCCTAGCTAACATCATCTTCAGGCTAAGGGACTACATCCTCATTTTTTATGATGGGCTTGGTATTTTGTTCATGTTTGAGAGCATTTAAAGCTTCGAGAAGGAGGTTGCTGAAATTAATACGAGGTCTTGGATGCTTGACAAGCTGAACGCTGCGACGCAGCATACCACCAAGTGCTACTGCATCATCATTGATGCTCATGGACATCATGTGTCCAAAAACTCAGATTGCAGAAGCTCTTCCTGGCATGGGGGAATGGGGTGAAGAGTATCTATTTGTTCTCCAGTGCTATAAAGAAGGAGCCAAATCTCTAATGATGCAATTGGGTATGGGGTTCGATTCCTCTGAAGTTGACAAGTATGGCTTGGAGTTTTGTAGCTCTCCGTATTATTTGGTTGCAGATTTCAGATGCATTTGGCTTCCGATCCACACAATAGGTAATTTTTATTTTTATTTAATTTTTGTGGATCTTTTCCTTGCTCTTTGTCTCGTTGTGGATCTTTTCCTTGCTCTGGGTTGGTGTTTCTGAAATGAACAAGCCAGCTAACAGGTGGAAGTGATGGAAAAATAACTCTGTGCGCTATGGCAACACCTACTGTTTTTTTTATTATGTACACTAACTTATTCAATTTTGAATTTTTAATGTATAATTTACTATGATATTGCTCTTCTTTTCATGTAGATGGTTCCACAAATGGTTATCTATCTTCATGGAGATGCGTTGGTCCTATTAGGTAGTCGTTAGTAAATAGATTCTTCTGACAACATCTATTCTATCTCCTCGATGGAAAAATGTTCACAATACTGAGAGCATAAAAGATTTATGACCTATCTCAATGTTGCAGGCAAGGTTCGGTAATGGACTCATTCTCCCACGGGCACTGTTTTTTTTTTTCGTTTTTTTTTATTTCATTGCTTGCTAAGTTATGCATTGGCAGATGAACCATCCTGCCATGATTTGCAGATGAAGCAGAAACCAACAATGTATATCACCGGCAGGCGGATGAGCATCTCACGGGTGAGATCCTGTGGCACAAACTATGCTTTTTTTCATGGACCATTCTACCTTTTTCAATTCTTCTTGAGATTATTAAGGTGGATTTCGTTTTCCCAATTTCTGCATGAGTTAGTACTTTTGTAATTCTCTTCCCTTTCATTTCCGTATTATGTTGTTTCTCCCCACTGTCTATCCAAAATGGAAGGTAATAAGCTCGGCAAGTAGGTGTGTGTACATATGTGCCAAAACGTACGATGTGAATGTGATTTTCTCATCAAGAAGGTATTCATTCATCCCCTTTTTTGTTCTATTATGTTTTGCAATTTTAATTGTGAATCTGTTACCTTCTTATTGTGATAATGTTTTCCCATCTATTTACGTCTCATTTGTTCCAACAGTACTACTTTTTTTTTCGCAAAAAGTTTTTATTTACTGCAATTGTGATTATACAAACTAGCCCCAAAAGTGAGCTTATTCATACAAACGTACAATCACAACAACTAGATTGAGAATCAGTGCTTTTTCCTGCGATTGCGCTGGCTGCGTCTCGGGCTGACTTTCTTCTTTAAGGGTTGAATCATTAGTTCATAGTGCTCAAACAGTTCTTGATCCTCTTCCTTAACCTAATCAACCCAACTTTTCCTACTGGCTCGGGAATGCAGATCTTCAGTAGCAGAGGCAGACTCCTGTGTCGCAACTTCTTCTACTACTTTCAGGTGTGTTGCGTATAGCGGGACAGTACAGCCTCCAATGTCTTTGCCTGCATAGTTTGTGTCAGTTCGGGCTCCAATGTCTCCGTCTGCAACGCTTGTTGATCATCATCCCAGGGCAGCAATTCCTCTTTAACATTAGTCCAGGTTTCCTCTGCTGCTTTATCCCATAGTTGTTCGTTCAGTGAGTCTGCTAAACCAATGTGAAAGATGTCCCAGATGTCTTGTTCCAGCTTCTCCATCGCAGTTGCAGTTTCTGCATCAATGTCAGCATGAGGAGCTGCAACGCCAACAGAGATTTCTGCCCAGCAGTACTACTTCACTGTACACAGTTTCTGTTATCCCACTATATCCAGAGTGTGTTTGCAGGTTCTGAACACATACCAAACCCAACACTTAGACTTCTCATTCATCTTGCTATCTCTGAACTTGGAAGGTTTTGCTTTTGATTTTTTTGTCAATTACTTTTGATTTTTCCTCTCTGTTTTTCAACCGGATCTTACTCATAGGCCCTGTTTAATAGACAGGATATAGTGGGATTTTGAAAAATTATCCCACTATATCCTGTGTTTAGTAATTAGGATAGTTTAGGAAAAAGTTTTCCGGGTCCGGAAAATCGGTGGATATGAGTGGAATTTTTTTATAGGTAAGTTTTTGTTTTATTTCTATAAGTCTCCTTAAATTGGAGATTATGTCTAAGTACAAATGCAAATATTCACAAGAAAGCAGCACCGTCTCATTGCCCAAGAACAGCTCCTTTCGTCTTCTTCAGCACGGCTTCATAGCAAGCAAAACTCAAGTTCTCGACTCCAATCCTCCACACTTATTGCAGGTAACAGCTTGTTATGGACTTTCAAGCACCACCACATATCCAGCTTAATTCTTTCAAACAACCACTCTGTTGGCAATGTTTGATTCTCAAATATTTTGTTGCTTCACGTCTTCCACAGATTCCACACCACTTGTTGCCAGAGCGCATTCCATACTGATTTCGGCCAAGATGGAGACTAGATACCAACGAATTGATCCAAATGTAAGTCGATTTGTATCTGCCAAGCACCCATTATTTGCAGCCAAGAGTAAATCCTACACCACAGCTCGTAAGACACTTGACAAAATAGGAATAGGTGGCTTGTCGTCTCAATTTCTTCAGCACATAACGGGCAAAGATCTGATTGTACATTGATACCCCTTACACGCATGTTATGTCGCGTGGGAACTCCATTTTGAAGCAATTTCCATGTAAAGCTGGAAATTTTGAGAGGTAAGAGTTTATTCCAAGCATTTTTTGGATAAAGGCATGTCTCCTGCTGCACCCATTGAGTCTCCATCTGTTTCTGGTATTGTTCAGAAACTCTATATGTGGTAATCCTTGTATCCCGCCAAGTCCAGGAATCTTGGGCAGCTGTTGGAGCTAGAGCTTGCTGGAGGATATGGGCAAGCTGAAAGAATTTACCAATAACTTCAATTGAGCATGGATTTGCCCAAATCCAGAACCAATTCCAAGTGTTATGGAGGTACATTCCTTTCTCAGATATCATAATCTCTTTATCTGCCGCATTATCTTATAGATTTGGAAATGTCTTAGCGAAAGGTTCCTGTCCAAGCCACACATCCTGCCAAAAAGCTGTTTTAGCTACATTTCCAATGTCTCTGAAACAGTGTATAGAACCATGGCTGGGCTATAATCTTGGTGAATATCGTGCCACCAAGGAGAAAATTTCCTAGAACCATTCATAAGGCTGTAAACTCTTCTATCCAACAGTAACTCCCTGTACTTATCTTACAGAATTAGTGCCCATATATCCGAACTCTGGATTAGCATTTTGCTAGGTCATTTGCCCAACAGAGCTGCATTAAAAGCAGCTAAATCCCGAACTCCTAGTCCCCCTTGGTCCTTTGGATAACACACCTTTGTCCAGCTTATCCAAGAGATTCGTTTTTTACTCTCTTTTAGCTCCCCATAGGAATTGCCTTTGTAATTTCACCACTAACCGCAAAACTCCAGCTGGAGCTTTGTAGATTGAGAAATAGTATGTTGGTATGCTGGTTAATACCGACTTGATAATAGTGATCCTCCCGCCAAGTGTGATGTGTTTCTTTTTATAAGAATCCAACCTAGCTTTCTTTACATTCACCATAGGTTGCCAGGACCTTACTCTCCTAGGGTTTATGCCAATCTGCACCCCCAAATAGACGAAAGGTATGGTATCTAGCTGACAGCATAGAATTCCAGCCAGCCTTCCTGCCTCAGCACTGTCAATATTGAGTACAAACACCGTGCTTTTCGAAAAGTTCACTTTTAGTCCAGAGCATAATTCAAACAGGTGCAAGATTCCTTGGTAACACATAAGATCAGATTCTGATCCATTGGTAAAGAGCAATGTATCATCAGCAAACTGTTGGTGAGTTACCACTATTTCGTTGAATCTGTACCCCTCTAATAGTCCTTGAGCCAATGCTTGCTCAATGATTAAATTTAGCCCTTCCACAGCTAATGTAAAAAGAAGGGGGATAAGGAGTCGCCTTGCCTTAGACCTCTTTCCATAGAAAATTCCCCACACGCACTACCGTTCACCGTTATGGATATTCGAGCAGTTTCAATACATTCCTTGATCCAACTCAAAAAATTTTGTTCAAATCCCATACTTTCCATAATCTGCCACAAATAATTCCAGCGGATATTATCAAAAACTTTTTGAAAATCTAATTTCAACAATGCATCCCGCTTCTTCTTAGATTTCGCATCATGTATGACCTCATTTGCAACAGCCACACTATCCAATATATTTCTACCTTTAACGAAGCCTGTTTGGTTTTTGGAAATCAGACTAGGTAGAATAACAGCAAGCCTTTTTGCCAAGAGCTTTGAAAGTATCTTATAAATGCTGTTCACCATAGAAATAGGCCGAAAATCAATAATGTGCTTCGACCTTACTTTTTTCGGAGCTAGATCCACAAGCGTTGAATTCAGTCCTTTAACCAGTTTCACATTACTCCAGAAATCAGAAAAGAATAGCATGATATCTGGTTTTAATAAGTTCCAAAAGTGTTTCAAGAACTTAAAATTATAACCATCCAGGCCAGGACTTTTATGGCTACCGCAACTGCTTATAACATTCCAGACTCTTGCTCCTCAAATATAGCTATCAAATACATGTTATCCTCAGGTGAAAGTAGACTGGGTATATTCCACACAATCTGCGGCCTTTCCTGTTGTGCTTGGGAATAGTACTGCCAAAACTCCTCATTTAGAAATTCCTTAACCACACTTACCTCAGTTCTCCATACTCCTTCAATCATCATACCAGTCACTGTATTCCTGCTCTTTGTATACGCAATGTAGTGTGGAAGAATTTAGAATTGGTATCCCCAAACTTCAGCTTTATCTTCAACTATCTCATCTTATCAAAGAGCACATAGCCTGGAGTCCCAAATGACACTATATCTGTCCAAGAGGTCCGCACAAAGTTGTCAAACTGCGGGTGCAAGAACCATGAGTCCAAAAATTTCATAGGTTTTGGACCCCAATCTACTATCTCATTTACCAAAATTAATGGAACATGGTCTGAATATCTTCTGTCCAAAGGAATTTGGAAGAGATTTGGCCATTCCTGCATAAATTTATCAGATAAAAGGAATCTGTCCAGTCGACTTGCACTAGTACCTCCTGGCTGGTACCATGTAAATTTTCTAAATTGCATGGGAAGATCAAATAGCTCTGCTCCCTCAATAAACTTATTAAATTCTCTTATCACCCGACTTCTAATGATAGATACTCCTTTTCTTTCTTGTCTGCTACGAACTGCATTAAAATCCCCACATAGACACCAAATACCTTCCGAATCCTGACTCATAATCTGCTGAATATGTGACCATAATACATTTTTATCCGCTGCAGAGGCAGTCCCATAGATATTCAGTAACTTAATCTCCACGTTTGTCTCCATCCAACGGCCTCCCATTCCCAAGCAGCCAGAAATTACCCAGCTGCTTGTTAAGGATAGAGTTGATACTGTCCATGAGGTCAATAAACCACCTGATGTTGCCGTAGCAGGTTTGTAAACATATCTCACCACATTAGTTTTCCACAGTCTCTCCACCAGACTAAGTTCTATTTGTTGCTTCTTTGTCTCTTGAATACAAATGATTTGTATATCATATCTTGCAATAGATACAGCATTCTCTGTTATTTTGTTTCTGTGGCCCAATCCCCGACAGTTAAAAAGATAAAATCTTCATAAATGAAACTGCACTAGTTACACCACCTGGTATTCCCAGATATAGCTATTTCTCAATGTCCAGAGCATCTCTTCTCTACATCTGCATAATTGCTGGTATATGCGTGTTGTCTGTCGAAATACCAAGCAAGTTACCTAGTTGTATTGTTTTTTATGCTCTCTCCAGTAACTCCTCTTCTGTGTACTTCGGGACTAGAGTTATATCATTTCTTTCTGGAATGCTTGCTTGCTGAGGTTTTAACTCAACTTGTTTCTTCTGTTGCAGCTTCAAGTATCTCAGCCTCCTATTTTCTTTCGAGCCAATGATACTCAGCAGGTTGGATAAAGGGCCAGAAGTTACAGCTGTTGGCCGAGTACTGTGCTTCAGTGACTTGTCCAGCTCCTGTGCCCCCAGAGCTATTAATTCTTCTTTTATGTGAGTAGCTCGTTGTTGTGTTTTGGTTTGTACATGCGGCACTTTACCTGTTGTATCAACAATGCAGTCTCCAATGGTAACTGAAACATCCGTCAATGCAATATCTGTAGACAATTGTATTAACTCCAGTGGTTGTTCTGGAATATCAAAGCATTGGCACTGATTTGATTTCTTTCTTGAACTGTCACTCGTAGATTTAGGAGTAATATTTAGATTGGCTCTATATTTTGTCATGTATGCTGACAGATTTTCCTCCAGATTCTCATCCATCCGATTCAAATTCAAATTTCCAACTTGCTCTATCTCATTCAAATTTAAATCCTTACCGTTTTTAGGAGAATCTTCCCATAATCTGACTTGGTTGAATTGGCTGCGAGATTAACGAAGTTTCCATACCCGCAGTCAATTCAGTTATGGCATGAGGTTGTGACGCCGGTGACTAGCTATCCCTTCTTTCTGATGGGCGCAACGGATAAAATAATAATAATAGAGGAATCAGACAGGTGCAGAAAATAAATGGACACCAAGAATTTAACGTGGTTCACCTTCAAACTTGGGCTACGTCCACGGGACAAACTCCGAACAATTCTTCCACCATAAAATAGTAGGTACAAGAGAGTCTTCTCTAGAATATCTAGAGACTAACCAACACCGAAGATCTTCCCAAAAATATTTCCCCAATATTTTTGTCACTCCCCCAATTTAGGAGTACCCTAAATTACTCTCTTTTTCTCACACAACAAACACTTGTTGTCTTCTTTCGTTGGTGTTGTGTTTGAAATTAAACGATGCTATGTATTTATAGGCATCCAATACTGGTGAGAACACGGCAGCAATTGCTGAAAAGTTTTGCATGCAGTAGCCTTGTTTGAAAAAGTCTTCCACCACGTTTTGTTGAACATGAGCAGCAAAGTAACGTGTTTTTTTCGGGTACCGACACTATAGTGCCGAAAAACCCACTACTATGCCGAATTGTAATCTGTGCCGTCGGATCTGTATCCGACGGTGCAGATTAACTCACTTAAAAATAGGGTTCGCGGGTCGAAACCCGCGAACCGGGTCATGGGTTTTGACCCGCGAACACTTTTTTTTTTTTGAAAAAAAAATCGAAACTGTATCTAAAAAATCTGCAACCAAAAAACCAAAAAATCTGCAACCAAAAAAAATCTGCAACCAAAAAAGTGCATCCAAAAAAGTGCATCCAAAAAACTGCATCCAAAAATCGGTAACCAAAAAATCTGCAACTAAAAAACCAAGATTTGAAACTGTTTAGGGTTTTGTTTCGTCATTGCTCTGAGTTCTGCAACCAAAATCTTCAAGAAAAAAATGAATCCCAAAAAAACCTGCAACCAAAAAATTGTATTCAAAAAAAATCTCCAACCAAATTCTGCAACTAAAAACTGCATCCAAATTCTGCAACCACATTCTCCAACCAAAAACTGCATTCAGAAAAAAAAAATTGAGGAAAATTGAGGGTGACCCGCTACGTCTCGTCTCTCTCTCGTCGGCAAACAAAAAGAGTGAGGAAAATTGAGGGTGACGGCAATGAAGAAAGGAAAAACATCACTTCTTTCATCAAAACAAAACCCAGCTTTTATTTCCCTCAAAAGCGAAAAGGAACGGTGGAGGTTTGATTTCCAGCAACAATAAAACCAAAATCAACAAACAACACAACCTACATTCAAGATTCACAGGTCTTCGAAAATGTCGCAACATCAAATTACTTCCCAACGAAAATGCGGCGCTTTCATCTTCCGGTCGGCGCAGCGGTTCGTCAACGGAGTCCGGTACCGGAATGAGACCTTGGCGCCGATGGGTTTGAGAAAAACCCAACTAATCTGGCACTCAGTCTTGATTTTTTTTTTGTTTGCCGACGAATCCAACAACTCTGAAATTCGACATATTTGGTTTTTTTTGTTTGCCGACATGAGAGACGAGAGGATCTCAGTATGCAGGTTTTAACCCGTTTCATTTTGAAAACCCGCCCGCGAGACCATTAATGCAGCATGTAATCCTGGCCGTCGGATTCAAATCTGACGGCCAGGATTGATTTTCGGCATATAAGAATTTTTGTTCGGCAGCGATTGTTCGGCATAGGAAAAATTCTGGCAAAGTAACAGCCTTTGTTGAAGCAAAAAAAGCAACATTTTCTTCCAAACCTTAATGTTGTGGCCCCCCTCGATGTGAGGAGGGACCAACACTTTCTCCGGCCATCGGAGCGGTTTCGAGCAAATTCAATATCGGACACCATTCTTCATCGGGAAGTTCAAGCTCATATGATGTGTTCCCGATAAGTACTGTACAACCGCTCAAATTCCTTCTCATTCTCGTTGCCATCTTAATTCTGCAATGCTGCAATACATTATGCTGTACTGAATCATTATCAGCTTCAAGAAACTCCCCATATTTCTCCACAAAAGAGGCCCAATATCTGACATTCCAGCAATGCAGTGGTAGTCCAGCAATCCTTAACCACAGAATTCTTTTCTCCACCTCACCCACAAACCACCTTTTGATTTCAGAAAAAATCCAATTCTGCTCATGTCCAAGTAACTTGCATTGTTCTTCCTCACTCAGGCCAGTTAACAATACTTTGTTACAGGTCAGCATACACATACGAATGCTAGAATATCCACATGCACGTAACGTATTCAGAGCAGAATCCATCTCATAAGGTCCTTCACATCGTTAGATCATTCAGAGCAGAATCCATCTCATAAGGTCCTTCACATCGTTAGATCCATCGAGGGGCACTGCATCGGCGACCCCCTCTCTTACTGCTCCGCTCACACTCTTCGAATTCTCTTTTACTGGTTGCCACCTTTGCGTCACCTTCTTCAGAGTTGGCCGGCTTCGAGCTTCAAATTGACGATTAAAGCGAGCGAGATTGACTTCTAGTATCAGGCCGGAGACTCTACACCCATTTATCCGATCTGCTAATCGTTTTGGATTTTGCACCCCACCAAATCTCACAAATCCAAAATTTTTCCCATTCTTACCCAGTCTCCGGGAAATGTAGACATCACGCACAATACCATATTCTGAGAAATGGGAAAAAAAATAATGTGATCAGAATACTCCTCTGTTGCGTCGATGGCTGGCCTGTTTTCTTATTTCGAGCAACAGTGGTCCATGTTGATTGGTCCTCGTCTTCTCGGCAAGGCTGGTATTGTTCGTGGTATACCACGACTCTCTTGCCTTTCTCCTCCACCATATATCTTCCTTCATCTCTTACTCCTGCAGTCTCTTGCCTCCTCCGGTTGCCCGATGTTGAATTCATCTTTTCTGAGTTGAATGTACCTGTTTCCTTGTACTTCAGAACAAAGTGATTTTTTTTGTAGGTAAATTTTGTATTCCACTGTGCAATTTGCAATTAATTTGCCTATTTACAAATTTTCCAATTTTGTTGGGATCAAACTCCTTCAATGCTTACAAGGTGGAAAATGGGATTAGGGGAAAATCTTCTCCTTCAAAGGAACAATTCTTGTCTTCCACCATTTCTCGCCTGGATATGAGTGGATTAAGAATTGGGGACATCTAATTCAAGTGTTCTCTTAAAACTAGAAGATAGTCTTCTATAAATCATTCACCCAATCCTATTCTAACTTACCCATCTCTTTTCACCTTTTGAGCATAAATTTGTGTTGAAATACCTTACTGCCTTTGGCTGTAGTATCCTTGTATTTTTTTGGGGGATAGGTATATAAGCGCTGTTTTGCGCAATGGTTCTTATGCTACTTCTTCTACTTCTTCTACTACTTCTTCTTCTACTTGTTCTTATTTTTAGAATGTGTAGTATTTTGTGCAAATTCTTAAAAAATATTTATTTAATGTTCAATTTTAATTATATATTATAAAACTAATAATAGATTACCAAAATAACCTTCATATAACTAATTAAGGATGATAATAAGGGTAATTTTGTCTTTTATATAGTTTACGTGTTTGATATAATTTCAAAATTGTCATTCTAATTTTTAGAAGGAAAAAAAACATGTCATGACATACTTATTTTTTAGAATAGAGAGGTTCTAAAAATTAGAACAAGTAGTACTACTTTTACCGCGCAAAACACTCATTTAAAAAAACTCTTATAATTTAATTATAATTTTTAGAAGGCTGCGCAAAACATGACTTAAGTAAGTAACATCACTAAACTTTATACATAATTTGGAGCTAATGGACGTGACTTTTAAATTTGCACGACGTTCTATTACTCATGAGATACAAATTGCATCCACTGTCATGATAATTTTGGGATTCGTCACCGTGTACCTTCTGCAAAGCAAGATTGGAGAAAAACAGCCGAAAAGTAGCCCAGCCGGTGCTACTCGTTGTTGGTATTTTTTTCTCCAATTCCTTTTGGAATATTTATGTTCCATTGACAGGATAACAAAGCAACAAACTTGAATTCATCTTCATAGACAAAGGGAAAATAAGATAGGTTGTTTTGATTCTAAGAAAAAAACTAACTAAAACTTGTATAAAATGGATTCTATGACTCAAACACTATGTATGACGACATTCTCTTCGTGCCTAACATGTGCCCCAAGTTTGGTAATAGGCTCTATTATATTGGCAGAAGAAAATAACAAAGCAAAATAAGTTAGGAGTATTCTTGTTGATAAGGGTGTTCACACAGTTTCCGTGGGATTTTGACCCAGTGCTGGACTCTTCTCGCTCTCCAAGTTGATCTAGACCTCCTTAACATACCTTAATGCTAGGTATACAATAATTTTGTGTGGGAGTGTTGGTGGGTCCACGCCTTTGAAAACGACAGTGTTATTGTGCTATAATGTTCAAAACGCAACCATACAGCATTATGTATAAAAAAATATTGTATCTGTAGCACTCCTCCTTTAACATATTATGAAGGTGTGGTATCCAATAAAGTTGGCCTATTGAATGATTCATCAAGAAATTTCTTCCAATTTTGGATAAGGTTTACAAAACTAATAAGTTGCATTCAGAGCTGATTCTGGGACAGTATGAGCATCTTATGGGAAAACTTCAACAAAGTTGAACCTGAAAAGGTTGAATACTGTTGAAGATATCATATTATAAGGGAGTAAAATTCACTTTACCCCCTTGTGGTTTGGGTAAAGTCAGTTTACCCCCTTATAGTTTCGAAACTGACAATATACCCTCCTGTGGTTTAAAAAAAGAACAAATTGTCCTCGCGTACATCGCGGGTAATGAGAGTGGGCGAGAAAAAATAATTGTAAAAGCCATTTTTGCCCTTTAAATAGCTTATTGAATTTTTATTATATAAATAGCATTTAAAAATAATAAAAATGAATTTAAAGTTAAATTTATTTAAAAATCTGAAAACTAACTAATAAACATAATTAATA
>JAOYMZ010051458.1:0-13958 GCA_025802335.1 Pinguicula primuliflora | reverse complement strand
GTCGGAATATCACCAAAACTTGAACATATGATCTCCTATGTATAAGCTTTCTAATGATGTGCCCAATTCCGTCAACGAACGATCCTAGTGGCCGGAATAGAAAAGTGATGCATAAAGTGATGTATAAAGTTATGTACCATGAATGGCACCAATTTATATAATCCAACCACATGATCAATTATAAAATATATTGTATCGAACTGCATGAGTTTGCATCAGTACCCCTAAAATATTGTGCTTGCATTCCACTTCGCTCCGCCCATCCGACTTCTTCTCTGTACATATAATAAATACATCTATTCCAACACAATGCAACAGACTAGCATGAAGTAAATTCGACAAAGATAATTCCAAGCATTTAATTGTATGATATTGAAGTTTAAAACGAGGATTCTTACAAAATAAAGTGGATATTTGGGCTCTCTAGCCCTCATAGCGTCAAGCACGAACGAGATCCATAAATCGGTCGCTTTGTCCAATATATTGGTCATAGTAAAACCGCTAGATTTGCAGCCTGGATTACCGTAAATTTCAAACTTTAGACTTCAAACGTCAGAATTGAAACTTTAATGATGGAGAATTTTTCTACTGGAAGATTGTGTGGCTGGCAAACGTTTTTTGTATAGGTGTTTGGCCTGGCAAACCTTTTTTTTGATAGGTGTTTGGCCTGGCAAGCTATGTAGTAGTGAATAAATAAAGGAGATTTGAATTTGAAAACATAATCGCACTTTGAGAAATGGGTTTATTCGTAAATCCCCTTTAATGCACAAGATTCAATATTTATGTATCAAAAGCTAAAATATAAGCTAAACTCAAAACATTTTTGATCATACAGTAAACTGTCGAGTAAGATTTAATTTATTCCCATGTAGTTTAGTCGAAACTTATTTTACCACGTAATTTTTTTTAATCCAAAATCAATGTCCAACTTAGATCTCTAGCCCCGTAAACTACCTTTGTCAAACTGACGTTCCTCTATGTGGTGTTGTGGCTCTTTAGCATTCCCTTCCTTTTGTCCATGGTGGCTCAGTCATGATCTCATCAACTTTGGGCACCTGCAGGCTCGTTCGCTCTCTCTGCTCCCCACCCCTATCGGCTTTCTCCTCTCTCCATTTAGGGTTCGTTTAGTAGTAAGGATTTAATAAGATTTTGTGAAATTATCCCACTAAATTCCTTGTGGGATAATGCTATATGTACCCTCATTTTTGACCATTTTCATAAACCCCAAGATGTGTCAAGCATTACAACCACACACACAACCACAATTATTTTGTAATATGTGGTTGTGATGTTTGCCACATCATGGGGTTTATGAAAAGGGTCAAAAGTGAGGGTACAAGTAGCATTATTCTTAGTAAGAATAATAAGTGGGGAAACATTTTCTCTAGTCAAATGAAAAAATGTGGAAAAATTAAGGAAAATGTGGAAAAATAGTTTTTTATTTAAAAGGGTGTAATTTAATGAGAAAATTTGAATTTCTTATTGAAATTACTAATTTGTCCATCATTTGCAAAACTATTGAAATAATTATAAAAATAATAAATTTTGGCTTCCGATATCGAATATATATCAAAAAATTAATTACAAATAATATTTTTATTTGTAATATATATGTATTTTTCAGATTTGTTCTACAACATATATTTTTTCAACTTTTTATTAGAGTTTCAAGTTTTGAGTACTCGATATCTTAAACTAAATTTGTTATTTATTTATTTTATTAAGAAGTTTGAGTTCGGATATTTTGAATTCGAAATTTAAGCTCCATACTCGAACTCGTATCCGAATATTTTCGAGTACGGATTTTACAATACAAACCCAAAAATACATGATACCTGCCGGCTGTCGAATTCGCATTTCCGAATTTGACAAAAAAATCTGATTACCCCTATTTGCGTGTCTGTTGAAGAATTGACGAAAAAAATTGAAAATTTTAATTTATTTTTTATTTTAAGTATATTCATTTAATCAAAAGTAAAGCGAAAATTAGTAAATTTGCATAAATTTTAAAATCCTTACATGAAATTATCGTGAATACTTAATATTGGATTTCGAATTTCAACTATATCCCAATATGCTAAGATAGGATAAGTTATTTAATCTCACTAAAGATAGGATAAGTTATTTAATCTCACTATATACAAATTATCTTATCTACTAAAAGGACCCTTAGAGAAATAATGTTTGGACATCTACTGTTAGACTATTTTTGTAAGCACAATGCTATTTGTACACTATTTATTGACACTAAAATTTGACACACTTTAAATTCTGATCACATCTTGATAATCTTATCGAAATTGACACCATCAATGAACAATTGATACATCAAGAATCATAACCTCATGTCCCGATGGAATACCAACGACTTCATCGCCGATCATTGCAGAGGGCACCAACTCGGAATGCAAAAGGTGTGGACAGGGCATTGAAACAGACATACATTTAGTTCAAGAGTGTAGCTTCGCGAAGGAAGTGTGGTAGGCTGTATTTTTCTGGCTTGATCTGCAGGAGGCAGATGCGGATGCGGATGCGGGGTTGTCGCTGATAGCTGTTGAACAACTACGACCGAGGGAGGTAAATAGGGACTTATGGCATTCTATTTGGATGGCTGTACATTGGGTACTTTGGGGGGCATGTAATGGGCTCCATTTCCGTGGTGAAGATGCTGCACCTTATATACTGTTACAACGTATTCAAGCGGTATTATGGAAATGGTTAAAAGCTGCGAAGGAAGACTCTTTTATATTCGGCATAGGATCTTGGTTGCTATCCCCCCGAGCATGTTTGGAAGGGTGCACATAAACTCATATCGGTTTTCTTGTACAGTGTATGATAGTTTTTTTTGTTAATAAAATTTTGTTTAACAAAAAAAATGACTACTTAACTCGAGGAAAAATGAAATAAAATTAATGGTGATAAAATCATCAAACTCCAACCGGTGCATAGTGACAATTTTGATGACGAATATGGGATGCGGGTGTAATTTATGGAAAATGATAAGGGGAAGGAAAACAATAAGAAAAGTACATGACAATACATTATTGGATGACCATTAATTGTGGGGTCACTCCATAACCTATAGTATACTGTCAAGTATGTTCCTGTGTTTTTCCTGCCCAAATTTTCACTCTCCATACCATCTTCCGTAATTTATAGTGTACCAAAATTAGGTGTAAAAAAATAGAGTACAAATATCATTTTCATTTTAATTCAAAATTTCACCTTTTATTTGGATAAAGTTTTTTTAACAAACGTATGCAATGCACTTCAAACTAAATGATTTATGTTAATATATCCTAAACCAAACCAAACCAAACCAAATATATCCAGTAAATCATGTCTTTAGGTAGGATCTGGGGAGGATAGAATATACGCAATCATACCCCACCCCACAATAGAATAGAGAGATTATTTCCGTGGAGACTCCTTGCTCGAAAAAATAATAAAAATAATAATAAATAAAAATAATAAAATAATAAAATAATAATAATAATAAAACAGAATAATAAAAAGGAGAACAAGTATAACCGAAATACCTACTTACCCCAACCATGCACTACGTGCATACCGAAATAAATGGATGCCTACGCAAATAACGATCAAACTAAATAACTAAATAATTATCAGCCTAGAGATCAATAAGCAAATAACTACTCTTTATAGTCTTATGTATCTTTAACCGTAATATGACGTCTCCAACTCGTCCTATCAGAGGTCTTGTCCTCGGAGAGGTTTAATCCTACTAGATCTAACCGAATCTGCTCATCTCATGTCCTCTTAGGTCTCCCCCGCCCTTGTCGCCCTTCGACTTCTAATCATTCGACACTTCTAACTGGATCGTCTAAACTTCTTCTGTGTATATTTCCAAACCATCGCAACCTTCCTTCCCTCAGTTTGATATTTATAGATGTGACACCTAGTGTATCTCTAAATACCTCATTTGGAATCTTGTCTAATCTCGTGCGACCACACATCCACCTTAACATCCGCATCTCTGCCACCTCCAATTTCTGCACATGTTAAAGGTTCATAGCCCAACACTCTGACCCGTAGAGTATCGCCAGTTGTATAACCGTTCTATAAAATTTTTCCTTTAACTTGAGTGAGACTTTTTTATCGAGTAACACTCCAGTAATCGACCGCCATTTCATCCATCCAACCTTGAGGCGATGGACAACGTTACCTTCCACACATCTATCTTTTTGTACGATGGATCCTAGATATTTGAAACTATCTTTATGTTGGAGGGTCTGGTTCTCAATCATAACTTACATATTACTTTCCTCCGTCTCATTGGCAAAATTGCATGCCATATACTCCGTCTTCGAACGACTCAATCGGAGGCCCTTAGCCTCCAATGTCTCTCTCCAACGCTCCAACTTAGCATTGACCTCCTCTTTCGTCTCAACCACTAAGACAATGTTGTCCGCAAACAACATACACTAGGTTAATACATCCTAATTCCGTTAAAATCTATATTCGGCAAAATGACAGGAAAAATCCATGCACACCTTTTACAACGAAAAAAATTGAAAATCTTACTTGAGTATCAATAATATATAAGCATCAAAACAGAAAGTAAGTATTGAAGTCTTTGTCCTACACCGATTGGGAATACTTATTGGACTAGTTTAAATAAGAATTGTGGGGAGAAACTATCACCTTAATATCATGGTTTTAATGATGACACTCACATTCCTAATATTTACCCCACGTGCATCCACACACAAGACCCATATTTATGAGCTCGATTTACTCCAAGACTCGGTGACCCGTTTATAGGTCGGGCGACCCGCGACCCGTACTCATGGACCGGGTCAGATTTCTAGTTTGTTAGAGATATTTATCCCATACCCAATTACAAACATAGAAACCAACTAGTATATAATGATATGTGGCGCTTACCTCTATTGCCTTGATACCTTGGCTTTTAAGAGTGTAAGACCACATTCATTATATATTGGCCCACGCACGCACACACGTACGGGTCCGAACCCACTGGGTTGGGTCTGTTCCAAATTTCAACATGTTATCAGAGCTCAATATGGTCTAACGACCGAAAAAAGATCCATGGGCCCTCTATACACCTATCCACAAAAAAATGGGGAAAAGGGTAGACCCAATAACACAAAGCTACATAAGGGTTATGATTGTTGATGACATATAGCCTATGAGGTTAATTGGGCTAACCTATATAATATAAATAATCAAGCCTCAACAGGGCTTGTCCATTTGGACTTGCGGGAGGATGTTAGAGATATTTGTCCCATACCCGATATCAAACATAGAAACCAGCTAGTATATAATGATATGTGGTGCTTATCTCTATTGCCTTGGTACCTTGGCAATAGAGGTAATCACCACATATCATTTTTTGAACTCGAGAATGTTTCGACAAGAAAGATTGTCTATAACTCTTAGCTAATACGCAAGTCTCACACTGAAATGGAATAAGGGAAAAACTAGGAAATAACCGACATAGATAGGAATGAGAAGGATGTCCTAGTCGACGATACCACAACCAACTTCGTGTGTCAGGTGCCTCATGAGTTAGGAGTGTCTGTCCCTCTGAAGCGACTTCATCGACATAGTACAAGCCGTCGCGTTCAGTACCACGTCCAACGATCTTCTTCGAACGGATATCCTGTAGGAGACAGAAAGTCGGGTGCATCAATACGACACAATTCAGCTCTCTTGAGATGTGACTTATAGAAAGCAGTTTATATGATAAAGACGGCATATATAAGCATTTCGATAATCGTATGGGCGGTGAGATTTCCACAACTCCTGTGCCTTTTATCGGGGCAAACTCCCCATTCGCTATTTGGACAACCTTCTTATGAGTTTTCTGCACTTCAATAATGTCAGAGAGATCATATGTAATAGTATCAGTGGCCTCGCAGTCAAAAATCCATTCGAATTTGTTCTGAGGGCTGGATTTCTCGAGAATATTTGCCCGGGTCGCCTTCCCTTTTTCCTTATCCGGCCCAATACCTTCTGCTGAACACACTGCAGCCCGTGGCACTGCGGTCCAATACCTGTCCCTCAATTTCATATTCTGCGGCCCAATTTCCGCGAGAAAGCCCAATTTCCCACTATCAACCTGTTCGTCCATTTTACCAAAACATCCCTCATGAAAATATTTTGCATTAATAAGGGGTTGGTTTTTGTGTAATTTCGCCACCCCTGCATATGTTTTGTTTATACCTGTGGGCCGGTTTGTTGGCTTAGTTTTGTGGATCCGCGACTCAACCTGTTCGATGCGGATCCTTTCTCCTTCGTGATTTCGTCCTTGACTGAGGTTTGCTGTCGCTATTTCTTTCGGACAATCAGCCTCCGGTGGGTGGTGGCCGCCGTCTGTAACTACTGCCGGCCTCCCCACCGACCGAACCCAGTTCGTCTGCCTCTCCTACCACCTCGATTTGGGCCTTGTTGCCGATTCAGTTTGTAGCAGAACATTTTCCAGTGTCCGTAAATTTGGCAATGGTCACAAAAGAGGCGTCAGTATGATGAATTGACGCGGTGACCGGTCAATTCCGACTGAATTTCGGCCGGATGCATCAAAATCGGAACGGATAAGCCACCGGTCAATTTTAGGTCACGGCGGCTATTAGTTCCTGTCTCATACACTGCGAGTCCCGTACCAATTTCTCCCAATGATGCTGCGTTCGAACTGCTGGAGGCCGTATTGGACGATTTCCAAATCTGGCACCGTGCGGCTTCCCGTCGGACCGTCGTGTACGCGACATCAACTAAGGGAAGGGGCAACTCCTTCAACACATCTCTGGTAATTGCTTCATACTCAGTATTTAATCCTGCAAGGAATTTAAATAGACGATGCTCAGACTGAATTCTGTTGTGTTCGTTGATGTCTTCAACACACTTCATTGGATTCGGCCTCCGCCGATCTATTTCCGTCCACAGTGAGTTGCGCCGTGAGTAGTATTCTTCTAATTGAAGGGTTCCTTGCACAATTCTGTCCGCCCTGGTGACCAAATCAAAAATCTGGAGCGAGTCTTCGCCTCGAGCATTGAATGTCTTGGCCAAAATTTTCCACAGTTAATAAGAGTTGGGATAATATATGAACTGATTTACCAATCGTCACTCGATTGATCTGGTGATCCATGTGAATACTTGCACATCTCGTTGTCTCCACACTTTCCACTGAGGGTCCTCCTTTCCCGATTCTTTGGCATCGCCGGAGATTTACTCCAGGCAACCCTTCCCGATGATGGCCAGTTCCATCATTCTGGCCTATAAGATATAGTTGTTGTCATCAAGTTTAATGTCAATGATGATAGGGGCCTCCTCTTCCTTCTCGGATTTATTGGCATCGTCTGAGACGTTTGCTGATTTTGTGTTTGCATATATTCAGCAAACCTTCGGGCCAGAAAACTTTCGATATTCGTTTGAGGGATTGTGATTTGTTTTCCTTCTCCAGACATGATTCTTGAATAGAAACGCAGTTCTGCTAGGTAGATGACGAATATGAATCAAACCTGCTCCGATACCATGTTAGATTTGTGTGTTTGTATGAATGAAATTGTAAAAGACGAGCAGTTTTACGTGGTTCGAAAATTTCCTACTCCACGGAAGGATTTTGGTTCTTCTCCTTTTCTCTACTGCATTATTTTTTGTTTTTCATCATAGTACATATATATAGAGGAGTTTTAGAGTTGATCACATGATCCCCTCTCTCTCCATAATTTGTGATTTTCGGCCCCTATATAATAAGGTAAGGTCTGTGGTTATCTTTACCTTACTCACAACTTGTTGACCTAATTATTGTTAACACAGAAATATGGTGAAGAACAAATCCTGACACAATTGAAGGTTTGATGTAAGATTCTCGAAACTTCTTAATTTTTAAATGTTTGGATTTTTTTGGGAAGTCTTCAATGTTTGGATTGACAATCATACTATTCTCCATAATGTTCTTTAAAGTAGAAAAAAAAATATGCAAAACAAAAAAATAAAATATAATATTGATCCTAAAATTTTCGGATGAGGAATGACTATAATAGTATACAAATTTTGATTGCGACGAATTTTGAGTTAAGAGAATTTTACACTTTAAATTCATATTTTTATAATCTTAATTTTCCGACAGTAAAATCGAGATAATTAAAATTTATGACCGTTTCAAAATCGTCTCCGCACGATTTTAAATCAAAGTTTTACATCGTAATTTCGACAGGTGTTTCGCATTCGTTTAATAATTGATGTGATATTTGTAAAAAAAATATTTATATTTATTGTCATAAAAATGCTAGGGTAGTTAAAATCTATTAATGGGTCTGAAATTTTGGTGTCGAGGGCATTCCGTACTTGTTTTTTTTTTGAATAAGTAAAAAACCGTACTTGTTACATATTTTAATTTCGACTATTAAAAGTGTTAAAATAGCTCCGTCTCTCTTGGCTCGTGTCACGTGTGTGCAAATGTGTATATGAGCCAACTTATAAGAAAGATGTAGACTCATAAAAACTTTAAGCCTAATCCAATTGACTGTATCACCACATATTCTTATAAGTTGATTTATGTTTATTTCTAAAATTCCCGCGTGACAACATTCTAACACCTCCCTCAAGTTCAACTAGGAAAGTCCTATTGAGACTTGAGTTAATATACAGGTAATGTCCAATTGGGACACACACCCCATGGGCCCCCAACCATGGGTCAATTTTTCTCCTTACTTCCCCAAGAACTAATCACTAGCCTAGATTGCCCATTCGGATAATGTGTTAGAATATAGATCTGACTCTCAAAACTTGGGTCACGCGTACGGAGATGCGCATATGGGACAAATTATAAGAAAATGTGAGATTGTTACATTAAAATCTTAATCCATTTGATTGATTATAGTATTACATTTACTTTAATTTATTTTATAACTCTTTCAAAAAAATGTGTGCTAGACAATATTCTAACAAAAAAGTTAACATTTAAATTGGATTAAGAATGCACTTTTTTTTGGTAAGCAAGGGATTAAGAGTGCACTTTAAATCCAAATATTTTGATATATATAGAATAAATGAATATACATACACAAAAGATCATGTCAAGGAGGGGTTGACCTAGTGTTACTAAGAGTGACAATTGCACTCAAAGGTCATGAGTTCAAATCCTCTCAGTGACATGAGCCTGTCACATATGGTTTGCCAAATATGACTTACTTTCTTATCGTGGTTTACAAGCTATTACGATAAGACATTGAATTTAATGGGTCTCTCCTAGGAAGAGTATCGTGAAGGGGAAGGGGAGGAGCTGACGGACGAATAACTCCCTGCCCCCATTATCCCTCCAAAGAACAAATCCGACAATTTGTGGCCTACATCTTCAGGGGTGTATCGGACAATTGAGGCATAATATCTTCCTCCCTCCCGGTGTGAATTATAAAAATCGCGATATAATCGAAACAATTTCTTCGCAATCGAAATCTTGATAGTATCTCGGAGGCTGTTATCCGGTACGACGCATGAGGATTGCTTACGGAACGCCTGGTCAAAGGATGCATTAAATTTCAGGAATATCTCCTTGACTTTTTCGGGATCGTGTACAGCCGTCGGATTGGGTTGGATGGAATCGATGACATGGCCCCATCCCAGCCGCTCATAGGTCGACGCGAACTGTATGACCTTGGCCTCGTGATTGGCCAGCCATCTTTCGCCGAGGAGGTATCTCAGGTTGGAGGATTGGACCCTGACGACGGCGTACCGGAGGTTGTTGGCGAGGAACAAGTACGACAGGGAGGCATCCTTGTACAATTGGGATTTCGAATCGAGTTTGCAGAGGAGAACAAGGATCAGCCACGCGAGTTTGTGGGAGAGCGGCGAGGCGGGCGAGTCGTCGGAATCGGAGAACTGGAAGTAAGATTCCGGCAGCGAGTTCCTGGACGGAGACGGAGAGTCCGCGAGGATGTCTGTCAGGATATTGCTGTAATCGGACAGATTCATGAGGTACTCCATCGCGTCGATGGTTAGATCGTGAATGCCGGCACCGGGCACCGCCGTTTTCGACGAATCCTTCTGAATCACCGATTCGAAATCATCTATGGCGGCGCGCGCGAACTCTCCGAGCTTGATGAGCGACGTGACGGCCTGCGATTTCACGGGCTTCGTTGATTCGAAAGAGAAGATGGAATCAATTTCGGGCCAGTAGTTTGAGATGGCGGCGTACATATCCAGTATTCGGAAAGCTTTGAGCGCCGCCTTCTTTGTATTTTTCGCCACATTTTCCGGGAATCCGAACAGAATCATGGCTCCATCTCTGGTGACCTCGGTGAAGCATGATTCTCTTATCGAATCCGAACTCGCAAAGACGTGATCGCAGAGGATTCTCTCCCCATTGAACAGCGTCTTCACGGCGGTTCCGGCGGCTTGGATCCAATTACGAATCCTCAAATCCAGAGCACTCCAGTCCATTTTGTGCATCTGAGAGGAGGTGATTTTTTCAACTCCCAATTTATAAATTCCTTCATCGACAATAGACTTGCGTATGATTGTGTATATGCTCAAGCATTCCTTAGCGTAGCCTGCTGAAATCATGCATTCAGCAATCGATCTCAAATCCGCCATGGCGAGATACGAAACATCTTCAACTTCTGATATCGATTCACTCCCGCCATCATCTTCTTCATCTCCATAATCGGACAGGCTCGAAGCGGTGGAGGTACGTGATGACCGTATCGATACGGATTCTGGGTCCAGATGAGCCCTGCTGGTGGATAGAATCTGGTAAAACTCCTTCTGCAGCCTCTTCATGGCGATGTTCATCAGATTTTGTGCTCTGTTCATCTTCTCAGAGGTTGTATTCTCATCTGATATCAAATGCATGGCTCTCTGTAAGCTGTTGACCGCTTTGATGAACTCCCTTCCCCCTCGCCGGTTCTCCGAGAAGGGAGAAGAAGCAACACGGTTGACGGTGGTTGTGTTGGTGTCCCATCTGAGGATGATCGGCTCAGCCCATTCCAAAGTCCTGTCCATGACGGAGACAGAGAAATTGGGCCGGGAGGGTGAGAAACCAAATCTTGATGGAGAAGAGGAAGGAGATGGAGAGGATAGAGAGGATCTCGGGGAGAAGAACATGCTCCCCATACCTTTCCTCGGCATATTTGTAAGAATTTCTCAATGAAGAAGAGTGAGCAGATCTTCTTCTTTGAGTGTTTCTCTTGTTCAGTTCACAGCTCTCCTGACTGATGAGGTATATATATGCAGAGCGGCACCCCTGAATGAGTTTGAATCATTCTTGCGACTTTGTGCCCAAGGGATCAACGGGACCGCCGGGGGGAAAGAAGAAGGAATACACGTTTGCATTGACGGCATAAGTAAAAACAAAATTAACACGTCATTAGTGAGTAATTACAGAAAATTACGGTTGACTATTTTTTTTAATATAATTAGGGAGTCTGGAGTATATTTCCAACCCAAATGATAAACTGCTTAAATATGTATTTTGGGCCTTTGGGCCTTGTGGCGGTAGCATTTGTTTTTTGGTAAGTTCTTGTGACGATAGCATTAGATGGTAGCGGACACATATTGCCAGTTGCATATTTCTTGAGAAGTTAGAAGAGCATGTTACATCAAAGGATTGTAAGCGTCATTGCTTGATTTCGTACAGGGGCTCGGGAATTCTTGGAGCTATTCCTCACGTAAGCGCATTCAATAGCGAAAGAGGTGACTTTAAATTTTGCTTGCACCATATATGCTCAAATTTAAATCGTGATTGTAAAGATAAGGTGGCCTAGGAAATGACATGGAAAACCAGTTCACGGGTAAGTCAGGCTAAGTTCCACGGTCAGATGAAGGAAATTTATCACAGGAATCCAAAAGCACACGACTATCTCTCGAACATTGCTTTTGAGATGTGGACACTGGCGTATGATGGAAGACCATGCGTGGAATTATGACCGCGAATCACGTAGAGTGCTTTAATGGAGTGTTGAAGGGGTGAGGCACTTGCCCATTACATCGATCGTGCAGCAGACACATGATAATTATATTGACTACTTCAACACACGCAGGAGTGATTGTTTGCGAATGACATCATCTCTTGACGTGTGGAGTGAGGAAGCAAAGCGTTTTTACGATTGAGCTGTTGCACATGCTCCGGTGCTCAAAGTGAATAAATTCAATATGATTGAGGGTGGAACTCGATTACACGTGCAAGTTTTTACTCATGGCTCATGTGAACACCAACATGTCGAGTTAAATATCTACAATTACTCGTGTGAGAAGCGGTATCGATATGACATTTCGTGGTCTCATGCTATACAGGTTAGTTATTCATTATACCACATTTTACTATAGTATACCATATAACTTATATACTAATCTTAACATTCGAAAATTTGTAGACATGTCGAAAATATTGCAAGGATCCTATGGATTATTGCTTTCCGGAGGTGACAATTCTCGAGCTAATACGAACGTATGAGCAACCATGGAATGCGAGGGGTCCCTACATGCAAGAACCAACTCCTACATTTTCGTTGATACACAAATTTAAACAGATGAAGAACAAACGGACTGACCGGAAATCAGCTAACGGAAGAATACATAATGAGCAGGATGAATGCGTAATTCCATCTCAAAATAGTGCAGGCAGAGCTCCTGGTCATGGATGTGGTAGAGGCCATAGTCATGGACGCCAAGCAATTGCAAGCGTGCATATTGATTGATTTATATAGTAATTTAGTTGCTTGACCGGATATTATGATACCAATACAACAAGTGTTATTTATTATTTAAAGACAATGCAACAAGTGCAAAACAATCAATGCATTTCACACTAAAATGTTCTCACAAATTTTCTCACAAATAAAACTCCTCGAACGTCATAGTCTTAGATATTTATACTCATCAGTAAACTTTACTTCGTCGTATACCACAAGTAAATGGGTCGTTGGATCAATAAGTGCGTTATTTGCCTCCATAAATATTTTAACACGAAAATAACATCTCTTCCACCATGCTAACTGATCCTTAACTTGGCGATGAGTTGGGGGGTCAATGGCGAATGAGTCATATGCCCTACTCCAATATCGGTATACGAATTCAGGCTTAAAACTGGCAAGAGATATTTCACAACCGCTATAATATTCATCCCGCAACCACCTTCTATTGCGAGATCTACTGCTGCTTTTAATATGGACTCCCGCCATTTGCTATTTGTGTTATAGACTGTCCAACTTAATGTCTGTGGAAAAAAATAATTTGTTAAATAATACAATGTCTGTAAAATGAAGTTTGTCGCTAGCACTTCAAATTATATCTGTTTTTGGAGGTGTGGGAAATTTGAAGAGAGAAAGATCATTTAAATAGGAGGGGGCGCGCTACTGACAACCATGCGGAAGTAAAGCCCGCGCTGAACCCTTCAGCGCAGTTCTTAAACTGTGCTGCAGGCAACAGCGCGACAATGCATTTTGGCAAAAGAAACGCTCTGACAGGGCATAGAAAAAAAATTGACCGTCAAGAGTACTATGTACAGAACCGTCAAGAGTGCTATGTACACAACCATCAAGATTTATAATCTGGACCGTCAGATTTTGATTCAACGGTTACCATCATTTAAGTCACTTATGATTGTGACCGTTAGATCAACAGCCGTCGGTCCAGATTATAATTCTGCACGATTTTGGTTATTATAATTCTAGATTAAAATACTTTTTTTTGTCGACGCACAGGTATTTGTAGAACCATTGCCCATACATACATAAATTCGCAATAGCATACACATGTCCTATTTCATAAATAATAAAATATTTGCATAACTTTTGTCACCATTGACCATACAACATGATTTCAAAAGAAAATATAATAAATATTGAAGAGATTACTCGAAAATTATTGAATAAATCAAGGCAGAAATGGGAGAAACTGTTTCTTGTATTTCTTATTCACTACTTCTCTAGATACACAATGTTGCTTTACAATATATATAGGCGAAATGGTACTCT
>JAOYMZ010051447.1:0-13960 GCA_025802335.1 Pinguicula primuliflora | reverse complement strand
GTCTAGCAAATTAGCTCATGCTTAAGGCATGAGCTACTAATACAAAATAGGGATAAGAAAACTCCATCAAGGTAGCACGGATGAGCATCCGAAGCTAGATCCTCGTCCGAGAGCCTCCTTCTCCATGAATCGCCTTCTTCTCCAAGCTCACGACCTCTAAAGTGTTTTTTACTGAATAAGGAGCTCGAGTATGTAGGGCAAGTGTTCATGGTCATTTACCACCAGGAGCCTTCGATCTTGCGCTCACCTTCCTCATTTACTAAGGATAGTTGTGTCTTTTCGCACAGTTTGGATACATTATAAAGATTAGGGTTGAAGGACCCCTAGGCGGCGCCTTTTGCATCCAAAGTGCAGCAAAGTTGTAGAGGACTTCTAGGTCTAGGTGTTGGTGAAATTACATGGTCATCCTTCGAGCATTTTGAGAGATACACCTTGTGCAAGGGACTGATCAGTCATTTCGCACAGAATTTACCCTTTCGGATAAATAAGGTGATATCACCATCTTGGGCCCATTTTCCGACTTCAATGTAAAGAGACAACTTGTAGCAGACCCTTTGACCTCTCTCCTTCTCAAATTACATATCAATCCAAGCTCTCCTTGGCAAGATATGACCGTTGCAAGGGCAAACAAGTCAATTTCACTTTATTTCCCAAAGTGGAGAGACAACTTTTTGGGTTGTTGTTGGCCTTTTCCCAAAATGTATATACTTGTCCATTTCACCTATGTGGCCTTGTTTTGGGCGTAGAGCGTGTGAGCATGGAATGCGTGAGCGTTGAGCATATGAGCATGGAGCATATCAGCGTGGAGCATATGAGCGTGGAGTGCATGAGCGTGTGAGCATGTGAGCTTGGAGCATGTGAGCATTGAGCATGTGAGCGTGTGAGCGTGAAGCGTGTGAGCATTTCATGGTCATTTACCACCAAGCCCTTCAATCTTGTGCTCACCTTCCTCATTTAGTATGGATAGTTGTGTCTTTTCACACAGTTTGGATACATTGTAAAGATTAGGGTTGAGGACCACCTTGGCGGCGCCATCCAATGTGTAAAGCAAAGTTGTAGAGGACTTTTAGGTTTAGATTGTGGTGAAATTACATGGCCATCCCTTCAGCCGTTTGAGAGATATGCCAGCTAGAAGGGGCTGATCAGTCATTTCGCGCAGACTTTACCCTTTTGGATAAATGAGGTGATATCACCATCTTAGACCCAATTTCCGACTTCCATGTAAAGAGACAAGTTGTAGAAGTTGACCTCTCTCCTGCTCAAATGACAAATCAATCCAAGCTCTCTCATGAGATATGACTGTTGCAAGGGCAAGCAAGTCATTTGCACTTTATTTCCCGAAATGGAGAGACAACTTTTTGGGTTGTTGTTGGCCTTTTCCCGAAGTGTATATACATGTCCCTTTCACCCATGTGGCCTTGTTTTGGGTGTGGATGAATTCGAAATTCATATACACATCACCAAATGTTGCATTGTACCTATATCACATGAAATGGGGAGGGAAATCAAGTATATATCTAACGAATGTGCGAATTAATGGAATGAATATCTAGCTTAATGAGCATAAATTATGTATATGAATTTGATTATCACATGCTCACATGCTCACATGCCCACACGCCCACACGCCCACATGCTCACACGCTCAATGCTCACACACTCATACACTCACACGCTCTACGCTTCATGCTCACACGCTCACACGCTCTACGTTCACATGCTCACGCTCACACGCTCCGTGCATACACGTTTCACACTCACATGCTCACACGCCCTATGCTCACATGCTCACATGCTCACACGCCCTACGCTCACATGCTCACATGCCCACACGCCCACTCGACAATATGCTCACACGCTCCATGTTCACACACTAATATGCTCAACGCTTCGCGCTCACAAGCTCACACACCCACACTCACACACTCCGTGCATACACGCTCAACACTCACATGCTCACACGCTCCACGCTCCATGCATACATGCTCATATGCTCAAATACTCACAGGCTCACACGCTCTACGCTCGCACGCTCCATGATCACACGCTCCATGCTCACACGCTCCACGCTCATATGCTCACACACTCAAATGCTCACACGCTCCACGCTCAAACACTCACACGCTCACATTTTCACACACTCCACGCTCATACGCTCCACGCTCACATGCTCCATGCTCATATGCTCCACGTTCCCATGCTCCACACTCACACTCCCACACGCTCCATGCCCTCATGCCCCACGCTGACACGCTTAGATGCACCACACTCACACGCTCACATGCGCACAGGCTCACACGCTCATACATATTAGGGTACACAAACCTTCAATTTGGCATAACAGGTTGCCAAAATAAAGAGATAACATCACTGAGTGCCAAAAATAAACAAATGGCAAACAAGTCTAACAGGAAACGCAGAATATTTCTAAATAATCTCATTAAATAGAAATAAAGCTTAATTAAGTATGTACACACATACACACCTCCAATCGCTTGATCGATATAAAATTGAAAACAAAAAATTACGGGATTTCATACTACCACGTAATATGATATCGATTAAGCATGAAACAATGTCCAATATCCTTGAGCAAAAACCCGAAATCACATTTGGGACTTTCGCAAAGTGCTCAAAGATTCAATCTTTTGTCCAAATTATGCAATTAAATCGCAATCAAAACTATAAATATCTCTAATTGCTATATCAATTAAAGGATGAATTGAACCTCAATTGAGCTAAAAACACATAATTTCGAAACCCCCAAAAGTTGGGTTTCGGGTTTCTCCAAACCCTAGTGAAATTCGAAGCAATTACACACAAAAACTTCAAATTCATAGCTCAATTAACACCTAAAACAAGAATCTAATCTCAATTCGGTCGAATTTCATGAAATCCGAAAACAAACCAAACTAGGGTTTCGGGTTTCTTCGAAATTCTTGCATCCCATGCCATCAAAACACGAATTAAACACATAATCCATGCTCCGGTACCAATAGAAGGATCAATTGGGTCGATTTATGATATTCCGTCAATTCCCAATTTCGGATCCAATCTTGAAATCGAACCCAAAACATGTGATAATTCGTGTTTTGATACAAGGGTTAGCTTACTAACATCAAATTCGCCGGAAAGTTGAAGAAGATGACCGGAAGAACGAAACTGGAACGAAACTGGAACAAAACCCGATGACCACGAAAGTTCCAATAAAGGGAACTCTCTACCAAGAACACTCCCCGGCTAGTGAAGGGGTGCTAGCCCCGCTCCGACGAATTACACAGCAAAAACGAGCACACCTTGGCTCTGGATGTGGCAAGAAGACAACCTCGTCATTTTCTTCCCCAGAAGACGACCTCTTCTTTTTATTGGTTGGTCTTCCATGAATGAAAAAACCAAAATAAAAAAGTCTATCCTTTATTTTCTTCTCATCTGAGTCACGTGTTCCATTTTCCAAGTTAATTTATTTCAACTTGGATTTATTCTCATTTGGGGTCTCAAACCCAATCCATAATGCATTGGGTTCAAAAATTAGAGCCCAATTGCATTAAGTTGAGGGAAATTGCAATCTCATTGCAATTTAAATGGAATTCGTGGCTCATCGAAATCCGATTTATTATTGCCTGTGAAATTCGCCAATTATGTCTCACATAATTAATTAATTCTTCATTTCACTGGATAGAGCGACCTTATAGGATTCATATCTAAATCGGTACTTATCATAAGCGGCATCTAGCTATGCATTATGATCCAATTTAATATAGATATATCATGATCCTATAAATCCCATTTAGTATTAATTCTTTCATCACTTAATATCCAACGATTAACGTCAAGTGTAGGAATAGGTCATCCTTGACAATTAATCACTTTCTTGATCTATCAGGACATAATTGTAAAATGTGACTATCTCATAATCACAAGTTGTCGGCATAACAACTATTCCTGCATCAAGGGGCCCAGAGATATTAATAATCTCATACTAAATATGAGATGGACAAAAGTATCATCTTGATAATTCATAACTTAGAGCATGAGTCATACATATTAGGGAAGCTTACCTTTATAACTCCTCGGTCAAAAGGAGCATTTGATAACCCCACGTAATATGCAAACATCACCCCTAATTATGAATATCTCAGATAACTGAATTAATGCTATTTGACTTTGCTGATGATACTAACACAATCCATACAACAAGTCAAAATGGGTCGAGCCCAATACTATGTACCACGTACACAAATATCCATGGGATTAAATAGATACCTCGTATCAATGATTTGTGGAACATGATCATACATTAATCTACATGCAAGTCTATATAGTCATCTAGTATTCCTTGCTAATGACTAAGACTAGGGACTGATTTAGAGTTTATATACAAATATGTGGAGTTCCACAATTTTACAAATGATCCACATAATATATACAACCCTAGGAAGAAAAGGATTTACATCATCAAATATACATGAATCCAACAAGCACACGCACTTGGTGCTCTAGGTCACAAACCTAACAATTTAGCTTTCAAGCCGATGCATGATTGAAAGAAACAGGGAAAATGAACTTCCAATATCTTTGGAAAAATCAATAACCTTCAAGTGACAAATACCAGGAGGCAATTCAACAAAGTGCTCCTCTTTTTCTCTCAATTTGTCTCTATTTTTCTTGAGTCCAAACTTCTGAATATCATTGAATTGACTCGTTGGAACACAGATCTATCTTCCTTCGAGTTCAGTCAGAAATAGCTTCAGATTCCAATGATCCATCCGTTATCTCTTTTGTTATTGGTGGATTCTCCCATATACCAACTTTGGAAACGAGTAGCGCATATCACAGGTAACACTATCCTTCTTTGGCATGTAGTTCCCATAATTTGCCATAGGACGGAAATCAACCTGCTAATAATACCTTATAACATCTTTTCTCTAGATTTTATGATCTCAGCCTTTGGTGAAATCATTTTGTAGAAAGATTCAGATTGAGGTATAAAAGTTTTACATGTCAGGATTTTGTAGCATGATGGACAGGGCAGTTTCAACTGATACTTGTGAATTGATGGAAAATTAGATTCTCTTAAATCTGAATAAAGAAAATAAATATGTGCACGCACTACACACTAGAAGTTAGAAAATGAGTAAATGGTGGGGTGCCAAGGGAAATATTTTTGAGGGGTAAGTAGTTGTGTTTCATTTCACTAAAAAAATATGTTTACGTAGGCTCAATATACACATATTCGTCTCATTTCCACCACTATGGAAATAGGAGAATAAGATGACAGAAAGAGAAAAAAACATTAAGGTACTGTCTCATGTTCTTAGTTTCTGTAGGTGCTCTCAGCCAGTCCGTAAGTCCAAGTGTTGTAGGAGTTTTACAATGAGCCTGAATTCATAACCAAATATCGACTTTGATCATTTCTTCAACATTCTCCACCCCTTCAGAATCAAATTTCCTGTCTTTTCATATTCGCCACACTGTTGACATCCAAATAGCACACCTGATTTACCTCCCATCTCTATTCTTGATCACCTTCATATGTTCCTGTAAACTTTGAATAGGATTGGCAGTATGTACATAAGCAACTCCCAGCCAACATTATATGTTTTCCCATATGGAGATAGTTTGCTCACAGTCAAAGAATAAGTGACTAACAATTTCTTCTTCCTTTGCACACCATATACATAACCTGTGTGAAGCTTGAACGTGACATCCACAAGATTCCAGTTTGTCGTAGTTGGTATGCTACATTGCATCAAGCGCCAAGTGAAGTATTGAACTCTCCTGGGCACTATTTTACACCATGATTTCGATAGATTGTTACTTTCTTCACTTGTGCTATCTGGTTGTAGAGCCAAATAGCTCTATATGCAGAGGAGATCGAATATATGCCAGATCTTTCATCTGACTAAATCCAAATATCTTGCATTTCATTCTGAGCTTGCTTTGCTGCTACAATCAGTGTTAACTCCTTCAATCTCAGTTGCTCCCAATCTCGTAGATTACGGCAGAAAGGTATGTTCAAGATAATCCGATTCTCATTTTCTTGAATCACCTCCCTAACTGTCACAGTTTTGTTTAAAGCCAGATGGTACAATCAGCAAATGACACCTCCAAACATCCTTCTTCCATCCAGTTCGTGCACCAGAATAATGCACTACTTCCCGAGCCAAGCTTTAGCTTTAGCCTAGTGTAAAACCATGGAGTTGAACCAAATTTAGGCCAAATATCATTCCATACTTTGGACATATGGTCAGGCACCATCATTAAACAAATATCCATCATACAATCCTCTAATCTCAAATATTTTGTGCACATAACAGTAGACCATATACTCGTAGGTTTAGTTTTCAATCTCCACAACCATTTTGCCAGGAGGGATGTATGCAAGTCTTTGATCTGGAGGCCACCATGATCCAAATCAAGACACATAGCATTCCACTTAATCCAATGGATGTCGCAGCTGATCCTTTGAATTTCTCCATAGAAAATTGCTCAAGTGTTGAATAATTTTCCTAGTTACCTGTTTAAGAGCTCGGAACAGAGGCATAAAATAAATTGTTAGACTCATTAAAGAAGATTTAATCAATGTCTATCACGCCTGTGCCGACGACACAGCCGGTGCTGGCACCCACCCCCCTCCTGAGAACCCTGAGCACCAGCCGATCGTGGATGGCTCCAGTAATAGGCAAGAAAGAGCACGTGAGTTTCCCCCATGGAAAAAGACGTGAAGATGCAGAATTTGGCATTTTAGCTCGTAGTATTGACAACTCCTGCGGTGGCCGAATGTCCGTCGTCACTCCACCGGCCCTGATGCTGAAGCCTATTCCCATCAATCTCTCTAATGCCTCACATTCTACTTCTGATTTTAGTCCCGTCAACCAAACAGAAACCACGAAAGCTGTAGAATGCCCTGAAGGTGTTCGACCGAAAGCGGCCTCCAGCCCAATTATTGCAAGAACATCACAGCCCCGATCCTTAGCAACTAAACCATCCAATGCACTAACTGCAACAACACCAAACAGAATTCAGAGGTTACAGGCAATTTCTAACTCATTCCACTTCACACGTTTCCCAGGCCCTTGGTCTAGAGCTGAAATGTTAGATGCATTCACTGCATTTGGCAAAGTGCTAGATTTACATGTACCAAAGAACCTGGATAGATGGGGAAGAAGATACAGGTTTGTAAGATATGGGAAACACCTTAATGTAGATTTGCTGCTCGCACAGTTAAACCAAATTTGGATTGTTCATGGAAGCTGGAAGTGAGCCTGAGTAGAGAAACAAACTAGAAAGTACTGAGGAAACTCCAGACCAGCAGATAACTCCAGAGGAGAGCACTGATACACCTGATGAGAAGATTCATTTTGTTGCTGAAGAGGGCTCTGATCTCTGGCTACAATGCTGCCTAATCGGCACTCCAGGCCCCCTATTAGACATTGCAACAATCGACTCTCTTCTATAAAAAGCTGGATATGTAGATGTTGAAGCAGTTCGTCTCACGGGCGGGGAAATCCTGCTAAAAATTCCAGACACATTGCAACAACAGAAACTGCTGTAGGACAGCAACGCCTTGGCAGCCATTAAATTACATGGGGTAAGAATGTGGCATCTCTTGCAAGGAAATCAGCGGTGCATGGGTTATTGTTAAAGGTATCCCTGTGCACCTATGGGCAGACAAATTATTTGATTCTCTGGCTAAAAGACTAGGAGAACTGTTGCAACTTGACCGGAATACCAGCGGAAAGAAAGACATGAGGTTTGGCCGAATGCAAATCCTAACCAATTCTACTACCTGGATTAACATGAATGTCCTGGTGGAGACAGCGGACATGAATTTCACAGTGTCCATCCGGGAGGAGGAAGCCGGGAACTCATGGTCCGATCAGGCCTGGGTTGATCAGCAAAAATGGCCTCCCCTATCAGCCCATGTGCAGACAAATCTCAGACAGCTAAAAGGGATCAACACAGTGAAAGGAGCAAGTCCTGAATCCTCCGCAGCAACTGAATCCTGAGCTGCTGGCCTGAGGTTACCTACTGATGACCGAAACTAGCAAAATGAGGAGCGTTGTGACCTTGAAAACCAAGTTATAAATCTATGTTTGGAGGCTTTCGTTGAGGAGGAAATAGGAGTTGGCATCCTAACATTAGAAGGTGATCCTGCTTCTGGCATCTCCGCAGCAGCCTCAGGTAATGTTTTGGACACTCCAGTCCCTACCCCATCCGAAACACTATCTGAGAAGACCCCAGAGTTGGTTCCCCCAGTTGCTGCCATAAAAACACCAGTAGAAAATCCAGCCATGGATCCTGAAGTGACTGCTCCTTCTATTATGGACCCCCTCACGGAGCATTTTGCACAGCTACCAGTCACAGCGGAGAAACATCAGCCAGTAACTCCTAGAGAAGCAGATCAGGAAGAGCAGCAGACAGGATCTCAACGCCCTAACCACAATCTCTAAGAGTCACAACAACGAGAAACACAGCTTGAACTAGGAAACACAACACCAGCAAATGAGAAAGAGGCTACTGGCACCTGCCCTAGGCGCAGGAGCTGGGCCGACAGAGTGGAAACTGGAGATTCAAACATCGAATTTTTCTCCAAACCACTTGCTTTCGACCCGAGGATCCAGACACAGACAGTTTCCTTTGCAGAAATACAGCAGCAAGCTCTGAAGCATAAATCCATGCAGCTAGATCAAACAGCTGTCCCATTCTCTCCACAGACCAGTCACCTAATCCCTACCTACGAACAATATCTGACAGATGCCTCCATGGAAAGCATGTACTCAATCCTGGTTGTTAATACTCCAGGTATGACTTTTACGCAAGCATGGAATGCTGAGCGGGCTGTGCAAAACTCTGCTTCTGAAGGTGGCCTCTCTCTGAGTGAAAATGATGCATCTGATGACCCGGAAGAACTTCCTCCTTGGTATGAGGAGCCAGTGAAAAGAAACCCAGCCCCACAGCAACTCCCAGGGAAGAAAAAAGGCCCTGTAAAGCAACCCAGCCCACGACGTAGCCAGTGCAATCACGAGAAAAAACATTGAGCCCTATTTTAGTTTTGATTGTATGTTTCTCAACTATATCCACTTTTGGGGCTAGTTTGTATAATCGCTTTTGCTATTAATAAAATAAATTATTTTGAAAAAAATAAAGATTTAATCAATGTCAATCTGCCAGCAAAAGAGAGGAAATGATTATCCCATTTCGTCATCTTTTTCTTCAATGAATTGACCAAATTATCCCAAAATTTTCCCTACCAGGTACATGAAAGTAAAGTCCCTTGTTGACAATGTAAGGTCTGTGCAAACTCTTTCATTGTATCCACATCAATATTCATGCCATAAAGTTCGCTTTTATAGAAGTTGATAGACAAGCCTGATATTAGTTCAAATATTTGGAGGATACTCTTCATAACAAAAACATTCTCAATACTGCCTTCAGCTTGTAACAGAGTATCATCAACATACTGCAAATGGGTTATAGTCAGAGATCCAACCTTAGCGCCTGTTAACAGCCCAAGTGAGCTTGCCTGATTAAACAACATTCCAAATCTCTACACTACAATCAAGAATAATAATGGAGATAGTGGATCACCTTGCCTCATACCGCGTTGCGGCTTAAATTCACTTGCACTACTTCCATTCAACAAAACTGATGCATATGCTGAAGTAACACAAGTTTTCATCCAACTCACCCACACTTCATAGAATCCAAACTTTCTCAACATCGTAAATAAGATCTCTCCGCTCACCGAATCAAAAGCTTTTGAAAAATCTACCTTAAACATCAAGAGGGGCTTCTTACATTTCTTATATGAGTGTATTATCTCATTTGCAACAAGGATGCCATCAATATTTTCCGGCCTTTAATGAAACATGCTTGGTTTCTAGAAATCACCTTTTTGATCACTGGACTCATATGATTTTCCAAAAATTTTGATAACACATTATATCCACTTCCAATGAGTGATATTGGGGTGTACTGATCAAGAGAAATTAGATTAGTGAATTTAGGTACTAAAGTAATCCATGTACCTGTCAGACCCTTGGTAAGCTTCGACTCCGAGTGGAATTCCTGAATAAACTCAATAAATTCCACTTTTACTATATCCCAACATTTCTGGATAAAATAAAAGTTGAATCCATCGGGGCACAGACTTTTCTTTGGTGAGCGAAGGGAGATATTCACTTGATAGAATTCTTGGAAGACGATACATAAAAGTTTTACTATGGACAAAAAAAAAGACGACAAGAAGAAGCTTATCTTCACCGAACAATTCAGAGTCGGGTTGTAAACGAATAGAGTCGTTCGTGAACAAACTCGAATTCGACTCGTTTAAAGCTCGTTTGTTCGGTTTGCAAACCTTAACGAACAGAGCTCAAACACAAAATTCTGTTCGTTAAGCTTAACAAACAAACTCGGTTCGTTCGTTAATCTTAACAAACAAATATGGTTCGTTCGTTAATCTTAACAAATAGAGATCGAACATGGATTTATTCGTTCGATCTTGGTACGTTAAACAATGTTTTTTGTATGAACATTAGGGGATTAAAGTTTTAATTTAATTTTTATTATGCTTGATACCATATCAAACAACCCAGAGCTGTTATATTGATTTCAGTTTTAAGTGATTGCAATGTATTCACACATACACATTTATTTACCTATCAATATGATTGTTTTTGTTTGAATGATCGTTAAATGATAGTGAAAGTATCAATCAGTCTTTACTTTTCATTATTTTCGTTACTCATTAATACCGAACGAACAATCTCGAGCATGTAAACGAACGCATAAACGAGTCAAACATAAAAGAATACAACCATCCCGTTCGCGAGCTTGTTCGCAAACTGTTCGTGAACCTTAACAAACAGAGCTTGAACATGCTCGGTTCGTTCATTAAACTTAACAAATTGAGCTTGAACATGGTCTGTCCATTCGAGCTCGTTTCGTTTAGAGCCCTAGTTCGAAGTAACAAAAGAAGAAGCACATTTCACCTGATTTCCAAAACTCCTGTTTGTTGATTCTTATTGATTACCTCAATTGGGAGACTATTGTTCAACATTAATCATGTTGAAGCCTTAGTAAGTATATCTGCTGTTTATTTCGATGAGCAGCAATACTTTAGGTCAACTTGACTTGTTGTTTGTCTCCCGAGGATGCTGCTGTATAAATTCGAGCTTGCTCGGAGTTTTCTCAGCCAAATAGCTTAAGGAAAAGTCTATATGTACTACATAGAGACCGAATCTTTAAACCGAACGCCTGTAAAATTACATGCTTGCCCTGCAAATGTGTTACTGTGCTTAAGCAGCCCAGTTTTTTTGGTCTTTTCCTTTACTTTTGGTCTGATATTTCGGTTGCATGTAGTATGTAGAGCACTGCTCATAGCTTAATTGTATTCAACTTCAGTGAAGGATGGGGGAACGGTTTCTTGATTTTTTTTTAAATTCTTGATCAATTGCCGTTTCAAAGGCACATATTACAAACCATAGTCAATTATTGCAGTCGACCTTTCGCAGAAGTCTTCTTGCGGAACCCAAGACGGGTTTTAATTGGAAAATGCAAGACCTAGAGAGCGATATATGGTGTTTCGGTTGGTAACAAAGTGAACAGACCAAAAAAAATTTGTATAAAGATTGCACCAACCTTATCTTCATGATCATCCTTAACTGGTCACACGTTAAGTGTTGTAGGGGCTTTGCTTTATCAAGTCTGAATCTTTTTACTAGGTTTGCGGGAGCACTTGTAATGTAACGAGAATCTTTGAGTGACACTGATTCAATTCTATTACTAGTTTATTGCAGAGTAACTGATCTTTCTTAGCCAGACATCTCAAGCTCAGTCATGGGGCTTGTTTTGAATTTTTCTGACACTTTTGTCTCTCCTCACGTGACAAGAACATCTTCTGCGTATATCAAAACCATAAGGGAAACCTTGCATTCCACCCTTGAGAGTAGAAGGTGGTTCACTTTAACTTCTCAATGAACCTGACTTAGATAAATAGGGCTGATCCTGCTACAACAAACATCTAGGCTTGTTTGAGTTTGTCAACTAATATTTCAAGTCTGTAAACTTCCGTTGTCTGATGACCCTTCCTGCCGCTGTAAAAAGATTTCTTCCAGAAGTAGTCCACTCATAAAAGTCTTATTCTACAAAAAAGATGATGAATTTTCCAGTTTTTACCATATACATGGCTTACCAACATTTTTAGATTGTCAAACCTTGGCCATTAAAAGTAGCATTTGGCTATTAACTTGTTTACAGCACCATTTAGGTAACGTTTACTCTCTTAGCCTTTTATTTATTGGTGGTTTCTTAATTCGAGATGTCGTCGTTTCGCCCGCCTAGGTAATTTTCCTGAACCAATATATGACAAGCTTTTTTTTCATGGCAGAAACTTCCAAAGGCTCTTATGCCAACAATTTGTTCTAGCTTTTATTTTTTGTTTTTTATAGGTATTTTATTCTAGCTTTGGCAGCAACATATTGTTAAGGAAAGTCAGCAACAGTGTTAAGCATGCCTCACATTAAATGAATTGATCCCATCACGCATGCTGAACAAGATGTTGGAAAGTCATCCACAAATCAAGGAAATTCAGCAAAACACGGAAATCCCATCACGCATGCATTAAACCAACATTAAGGATATGGCCATTTAGTCAACAAGAATTAAATGACAACTGTATGTATGGTAGGAATTCTTTTTCTATATATTGTAACCACAACGTACAGATTTGTATTGAATCGAAATCAGTCTATTTCTTCTCTACAGTCGTGTGCCAATCCTTTATCACAAATCTTCATCCATTCTTACATGTTTTTCACATATTGCATGGCTGATTGAAAACCGTGCTCGAAAACATAACCATTTTCCTTGTATATTACAAGGCAAATACTATGGATGCTTGGATGCTCTAGTTAATTCCAGTATTATTGTGTTACGTGCAGGTTGAATGTGATTAACAAATGCTTCCCCCGAAGAACAGTTGAAGAGATTATAGCAGCTCTTGTAAGATTATGAAGTTGAACTTGACCTCCATCCTTTACCGGATTACTTTCGATGTTTACAGTTGGTATGCTACTCTTGTTTATGTCTAGGAGACAGAGTTTGACAGGAGGGACAAATGGATCACTTGGACAATTCAGTCCATGAAAAAAGCATCACCTACGAGCCTTATACTTTTTCTCAGATCGGTATGATCATATGGATGAATAAGCATTTCAGCCAGAAAATTGGTTCAAATATACATTAGAGAGTTCCTAATATTTGACGAATTCAAGTATATTTTCCATTTTCCAGATTAAGAAAGGGAGGCTTCAGGGCATTAGTAAATGCCTCATTCAAGAATTCAGAATGTCTGCTAATATTTGTGATGGAGAACTTAGCAGGGACTTCGTCGAAGTACCATTCCCCAAACTCTAACTTTTAACTAAGCATAACCAGAATTTTTCTAATCCAGGATGTTACATCCAGATTAAAATTGCTTAGGTCCAGACCTGTGTTTCTATCCAGACAATCCTGATCAATCCAATATTTCCGCAGTGTTCTTGGGTTGACCTAGTTCTTCATTTTGACCTGGTTAATCTGGATCGTCTGATTTCAATCTTACGGACAGAAACACAAGTCTCGATTTAAGCAATTTTAATTTGAATGTAACAGTATGGACTGGAAAATTTCTGGATAACATATGCTTATAGAAGAATAATGGTTGTTTTGATTCAGGGTTCCACAGCTATACTCTTGGACAAGAACAAAAACCCAAAGGTGTGGAGAATTTTACATTTACTTCTGAATGTAACCTATCCAGCAGATAAAAAGCCTTTGGCTCAGAATTTTATTTCCTCTTTCTCATCACTCTTGCAGTGGAATCCTTCCAATTTAGAGTTAGTCAGTGACGACATGGTCGACCAATTCTTTGTCAAAGTAACCGCTGATTTATGGGATGATCTGAAACTACCTGCAA
>JAOYMZ010051446.1:0-30066 GCA_025802335.1 Pinguicula primuliflora | reverse complement strand
ATATAAGTAATGAATGTGTATGTGTTTCTCTAATCTAGTTGAAATGAACATGATTTGAGCCATAATCTTAGTGTTTATGGAATGAAATGATATAAACTAATGCATGAAATAAACCCTAAATAGGTGCTTATCAACGAAGCCACGATCTGATCGGATGCTATCCATATCTTCGATAGTTCCGCGAAATGGCTGGAAAATTTAATTTTCGTCATGTCTTCTCTTATGTTGCCTAAACCCCCTTCAGCGATCAACTGTCCACCTTGATCTCAATATGGTTGAACCGATTTCCTGGCAATTTTCATTCCGAATCTCCAATAATATTCTGAATCTACTAACACGGTTTCCATATCCAAATCTTTGACAGTCGGCAGCGATTTTAGGTTTCAGTTTCTTTCCGATAATCCATATCCCTTTCCTATTTGAGATCCTCTTGGTTTGTTATTGATAAGTCTTGGAGATATGAACTTATCACTTACATATTCCCATCATCTATATAACACTGATAAATGCGGATTCTTTCTATTTGCAATGATTTTGGTTTGCCATTATTTGGGTATTTCTTTAAGTTAGATTGAAATTCCAGATTGAATTACTATTTTCATATTGATGAAGCTAACAGTTTTCTTATTGTTTGCATTATAGGGCTTTCGGAATCAAGTCACTGTTTTCCTGAATTCTCTGCGTGCCTTCGGTAATAGCAACTCATTGTGCTCCTCAATTATTTTTGCTTCATACTTTAGACATTTCTATATTCTGTCTGCTCCTTGATCACATGCTCTGTATTTATTTTGGTACCGAACTGCAACTTTTGGTTTGTTATTTTTATCTTCTTATTTTCGGGTGAACACGAATCTATGGATGAATTTTATGGCACAGATTATGGTCTTGAATTATTGTGTAAGGAACTGTTGTTGGCCTTTGACATTTTTGTTCGATTTTTTTGCGACCTTTGCATAACAATACTTTCATCTTTTATTCATGACTTTTTTGCGACCTTTGCATTAAGGTAGCATGACTTATTTTAGCTTCTATTCGAATACCTATCCATCGAATTGTTTTAGCTTGAACTTTTCAACATTGGTTTATTATGCATCAATATTTCATGGTCATAAAGGGTGCAAACACATACTTATTTGTTTTCTACTTGATTTTCTCAATATAATCACATGCATACCAGCTCCTTGAAATCTATATGGAACAAGTTTCTATCATTTTTTATATAGGTTGAATCATTTAACATTGAATACATTTATTTTTGCATTGAAAAAATTATATTTTATAGAAGTTGAACAAATTATATTTTATAGAAGTTGAACAAATTATATTTTATAGAAGGTGACGGAATCGGACAAGGAAGGGTCCGACTGAGATATCCGGGTTAACCACAAATACATCGTGATTTCGTCGACTGATGAGTTATTTCTGATTTTGCCATTCGGGTATTTAATTATGGCTAAAATATATATTGAAAAAAAACTCTAATTACTCTATTTGACAAGCTAAGAGAGTATAAATGGACAAACATGTGTGTGAAAATATTAGTTTTTATCGGGTGCTATAACTGCTAATGCACTTGTGGAATTCAAGACAATATTTTCAAGTAGATTGGAAACAAAGAGACTTCATTACATACCTCGTAAGAGCAACTTGTCTTGAATGTGAATCAACCATACATTGTTCGTCTCACGGTTTATATAGGCGTTAAAGAAATTTAAACGGTGTAAAAGTGATGAATTATATACCATAATTATGAGTCCATGCGTTACTTAAACAAAATTTAGATTATGTTTAGGGTTATTTTTTTGGGGTCCGACTGCATTATCCGGACTAACCACGTATAGTTGCAGGCCTGTCGATTACTTTGTTTGTTTAATAGTTTAGGGCCCGACTGAGGTAATTGGGATTACCACATATAGTCGAGTTTGTCCCGTCAGACGTGGATAGAACCATGGATTACAGGATAATTGGAGCACGAATGACTCTTCCGGAATAACGACTGGTGGCGGTCTATCGATCGCTTTGTTGGTTAGGGCCCGACTGCATTATCCGGGTTTATCACGTATGTTGTGCTTAATACAGTATAGTTGAAGCATGAAGGTCTCTTTCGCGATAACCACGATGGGTCGCAGTGCTGTCGATCACTTTGTTTATTAAATAGTTAAAGCACGAATGTTTCGTCACCATCATGGATCGCAGTCGTGTCGATTGATTTATTTGTTTAATTATTTAGTGCTCGACTGAGGTAACTGGGATTATCATGTATAGTCGAGCTCGTACCGTCAGACGTGGATAGAACCATGGATTACAGGATAATTGAAGCATGAATGACTCTTCCGGGATAACAACGACAGGTCGCGGTCTTGTCGATCGCTGGACGCTTTATTTGTTTAATAGTTTAGGAACCGACTGCATTATCCGAGTTTACCATGTATGTTGTGCTCAATACAGTATAGTAGGAGCAGGATGGTCTCTTCCGGGATAACCACGATAGGTTGCGGTCCTATCTATTGCTTTGTTTATTTAATAGTTGGAGTACGAATATCTCTTCACCACGACGAGTCGCGGTCCTATCGATTACTTTATTTCTTTAATAGTTTAGGGCCCGACTCGGGATTATCATGTATAATCGAGTTCGTACAGTCAGACGTGGATTGAACTATGGATTACACTATATTTGGAGCACGAATGTTCCGGGATATCAACAATTGTCCGAGGTCAGGAGGGTTGTTCTTGTTTATTGTTAAATACCTATTGCCCGACGGCGTGTCCAAGTCTATCACGTATAGTCGTGCTCTTCCCGTCCAACATGAATAGAACAGTCAACAACGGATTGTGTGCTTTCACATAGGTTCCCGCTTAACTTGTAGGTCACGTTAAACTCGACATATTGGTAGTGCTAAATTACATTACAGAACATGATTACGCTAATGACTAGATTATGATTAAGCAATGAATACAATTGAATTCACAACTACATGGATGAATTGAATACAACTGAATCCTTATTCTCAAGTCTCAATTAAATGTTCAGCAAATGAAAAATTGGAAAGAGTACGATACGAACTGTAGGCTGTTGTCCTCACTCCCGCCATCCATTTGTTGTTTCATTTTCCTTATCAACACGTCTCATGTTGCATGTCTTCGCATAATGTCCGAGGACACCACATTTTTGGCAGCAATTTTTTCGCTTCATTCTTGCTTCGCTCTGCTGTAGAATGCGGAGAGAAATTGGCCTTCCTCTCTTCTTGCCATGAACCTTTGGGGAAGGAAAAAGTGTATTTATGGGAACGACATGGAGATGTGTGCCACGACATGCTTCCTTATCATGCACCCTTTCGTAGTTCGATGCCGACGAGTTAAGACTGTGTGATCCCGTGTTGGATTCATTTGCTGCTGCTAACGCATCAACAAGGTGACTTTGCCTGAATATTCATCACGACTTCTGTCTCGTTGACGTTGAGCTTACGTGCAACCAGTCTGTTAGCATTGGTCACATACGTTGCTACATTGAATGTCGTGGACTCATGTCTCGGCATAACCATGGAGCAAGCCTACGTGCCATCTTGGTTCAGGGTCTCAGGCGTGCATTCTGCCACTCCCTCAGGATGCAAAACAACTTCCAAGTTGTGTCTCGTTGAATCCTCGTTCTCACATTGGCTTAAAAATCTCACAACATTGTCGTCATCACGCAGGAAAATGGTAGACTCTGCATGGTCGAACTTCCTTTTGGGATTGTACTGCAAAATAAAATCTATTGTATCTCTACTAAGACCACATCTGGTGTAAATGAGATCTAATAAAGATGTGAAAGATAGATTTTCCTCGATTTGAACAGCTCTCAAACTACAGTCGACGCCTATTCCAATAAGCTCTGAAAGATCCTTTACTTCATCAAGATTTACAATCTTATAAAATAAAGTCAGCTTCATCTGCAAATAATAGATAACCGGGTTACTCGACCAAGCACAGTAATCACGACTACAAGGGGTCGGGTGACCAAACGCAGGCCGCAGACTGTATCCTTGACCACAAATCGACTGAATTAAGCCAGTGAATAAACGTTCGGATCACGGAATTGAAATTCTCACACCAAAATGCATGACCCATACCGAAAACTAAATAATCGTGTCCATAAATCAGCTAGAATTCAAAATCAAACGCACTTTCAAAAATAGAACACGAATTAGATCCGCCCTATTCACGCTGCGCCTGTTGATTACATTTGCAATTCTTTTTTTAAAAGGTTACTTTTCAAAAACAGATTTCTCATAAAATTACATTTGCGAATACCCCGGTTAAATAGTCCTTAGGGTTTTAGAAATTCCCTGCGACGGTCTCCAAGACCGAGCCTAAACATGGGTTTTTTGATCCCCTACGCATTGTTTTTCCAATGGTACAACCAATTTCGACGACTGGTGATGGGAAGTGTGTGTTGAATACGGAGTTGAGCATGCAAAAGCTGTGCACAGAAATCGCTCCCTATAAATATATGTTATTTGGCTTGATTAAAAAATTAATATGCTTTTTTAATTATTTTAATTCCAAACACTACAAGAATTATCGTAATCAGTATTTGAGAGTGCACCCAAACAGGCTCAGTGTTCGAGAGTGTGACCGAACAGGCCCCTAGGCTACCCCGCTTTGGGCAGGCCTACCGGGCAGCCAAACAGGCCCAGATCGAGAGTGTGGTTGCCCACGCTCCTAGGCTGCCTCGGCGGCCGTAGCTCCCCGGCCGCCCCGCTTTGGGCGGGCTTGTTCGGCCATGCAAGGCACTCAGGTGTCCTGGCCGGCCGCCCAACTTAAAATGGTGTTTTGATTCCCATTTTTCATTTTCCAAAATTATTGCTAATGTACTAGTTAATTTATGTTGGTGGTTAAATTTTGTGTTTTGTATTATTAGCCGTTGTTTTGTTATTTTTATATGATGTTATGTTATAGTTGGTGCTTAGAGATTCGCTGATTCTTGGATTTCCAGATCAGAACTCTAAACTAGGGAAGTCAAAATCTTTTTTTTGCATATTCGTATGTGTAGATTAGAAATGAAGAGTTGTTTCAATAGCATAGCGCACACAAATATCATATTCATATTTTATCTTAAGATGACCAACTCATCCACTTCAATTTTTAGTTGTTTTATATCTGTATGTTTTTTGCATCGTATGTGTGTATATTGTTAGCTGTTTTGTTATTTTTAGTTGTTGTTTTGTAAAAAAAAAAGGACTGAGCCCAGGCGGCTGTGCAGCTGCAGGCCTCCGGTCGCCCCGAATCCGCTTTTCAATTTTTCGAATGCTGGTCTTAATACATGAAAGCTTATACATGGGAGGTTGAAAAAACTCATGCTTTAGTGTGATTCTGATGACTGCATTCTTGAAAAATTCTGAACTCTAAGGCTGAGTTTGGTATCCAGGACAAAATAAACCAGATTTGAAAAAACTGTAGGATAACCAAGGGAACCCCTCAGTAATCCTGTTCGGTAACAACTACGTTTCAAGAGGGATAACTTTAACTGCCCGTTCGGTATCACAGCTATTTATGTGGGATTATACTAGGGTTTCGGACAGAAATTATAACTTTTACCATTTTGTCTTTACCTTGTTAGCACTTGATAAAATCATGATTAACATGCAAAAGCCTTCGATACTATAAGTTGGGAGTTCTTGTTCCAGATGATGCAAAAGTTTGGTTTCTGCGATAGATGGATAAGGTGGATAAAGGGTGTAGTAACTTCAGCAAACGCTGCAGTGATTGTCAATGGGAGTAGCTCTGGGGATTTTAAATTCGGTATGGGAATAAGACAGGGCTGCCCCCTCTCCCCCCTTCTGTTTCCAATAGTTGCTGAGGGGCTTGGTCTGTTGGTGAAAAAGGCCGTCTCACTTGGGTTACTTATGGGTGCGAAAATTGGCAACATGGAGATCTCTCACCTGCGATATGCAGACGATACTCTCTTCCTTGTTGAAGGAGTGGAACTAAATGCGTTTATGATGAAGTGTGTGCTGCAGTCTTTTGAGTTAATTTCTGGTCTCTCAGTGAACTATTCAAAAACTTGCTGTTTTGCTTAAATGTACCAATTGGAAAGGTGAAGGAGCTCTCGGAAACTCTCTATTGATCAGTGGGGACCTTGCCTTTCATATACCTTGGACTTCCAATCGGGGATAACCCTAGATGTCAAAGTATGTGGGATAAGCTGCTGGAGTCTATGAGATGCAAAATTGCAAAGTGGGATACCAGATTTTTAAATTTTCCAGGAAGATTGACATTAGTGAAGACCTCTTTGCTTAGCCAGATGGTGTATTACATGTCCCTGTTCAAAATGTCGAAATCAATCCTCAGGAATGCTCAAAAGTTGCTAAGTAATTTTTTGTGGAAAAGCTCAGGTTCTGGTACCCGTCTGATCCATTGGGTTAAGTGGCCAGTTTTGTGCATGAGTATGGAGGTGGGAGGTCTCGGTGTGCGAGACATTCAAAGTATGAACACTGCTCTGTTAACAAAATGGCTCTGGAGGTTAAGGCTGGAGCCAGAGAGTCTGTGGGCTTCGGTTATTCAGTCGAAATATTTGAGATCAAATGATACCTACGCGGATTATGAACTTGTCTCGCTGCCAGATAACCCGTCTAAACTTTGGTCTGACATTTGGGGTGAAGCTTCTGCTGCTGGGTGGTTTATCAACAGGTTAAGAGTTCAAATTGGCTCAGGAAACAGATCATGCTTCTGGACTTCTAATTGGACTGGAGAGGGACGGCTGGTTGTGCTATTTGCTGACCTTTAAAGATTAAGCAATAACAAGAATTTGCTCGTCAGTCAAGCTTTTCTGACTAGCACAGTGGTTCAGCAGTTATCATTTAGAAGAGTTCTCCGTGACTGGGAGCAAGATCGCTTGGAGCTTATGCTGAACACTGTTCACCAGTTCAAACCTTCTGATGAAGTGGATGACGTTTGGATATGGAATGGGGACAGCCAAGGGAGGTACGTAGTGAGTTCTGCTTACCAGTTAGTTGCTGAATTACACTCCCTGCAGCTGAGCATCTGGTAGTTGGGGAACCGAATAAAGCTTGGTGCAAAATCGTGCCTAAGAAAATCCAGCTGTTTGTGTGGAGATTGTTACAAGAACGGTTACCCACCATGGACAATCTGAGCAGCCGTGGTGTGGCTCTGTTGGAGTCCCATAAGAGGTGTGTCTGGTGTGCTGATTCTGTAGAGAACGGCTCTCACTTGTTTTTTGACTGTCAGCAAGCTAAGGAGGTGTGGGCTGAGGTATATGACTGGGCTGGTGTTTCGGTTGTAAACAAATCTTCCTCTGCTGAGCATCTGCAGGAGCATATGAGCAGAATCAGAGGCATGAAGGGGCGTGCATCTTGGCAGGCTATATGGATGGTGGTGGTCTGGCAGCTATGGAGGGACCGAAATTATGTTAGGTTTGATGGAGAAGTTGACAGACAAATACTGGACAGAATCAAACAGGACGTGTGGTAACCGAAAACTGGCAACTGCTGCTACCATTTCTGATTGGATTCGTTTTCCGTTACAGACCATGGGCTCCTGCCTGAATCCTTGAGCTGAGGCTTTGATGTTTGGTCTTAAGTTTCTAGTTTCTGCATGCTAATGTTTCGATCCTTGTCTGTCTGTATGCTGTTAGCAAATCTTTCAGTCATTATGCTTTATTTGGGTCCCTGTTACTTTGGTTGCTGTTTGGTCTGGTTGCTGAAGTGGTGTCTGGTTGTTGTTAGTTCGGTTAGGTTGAATGTTCTGATAGCTAGCTGCATTTTGATGGCTAGTTCTTCTGTCTATATGTATGTACATACCTATTTTTGAGGTGATAATATAGTCATTCAATTAACAAAAAAAAAGTCATATGCAACAACTCCATATTTTAATTAATGTTGCCTTTTTTCGGTTTGGTAGTTTAAAGAAAATCACTTCCTATGTATCCAAAAAAATCACTTAGCCTTCTTTACACAATATTTAAGCTCTACACCATTTGCACTCCTCATGCTCAAGCATAGTTTAAGTTGGACCTGCTAAAAAACTTGGATTATAACCAGCACGCTTTGATTAAATACGACTTCATTTCTCACTTTGATTCTATTGTGTTGGCTAGATATGAGCAGCATCAAGGTACTGAGCCTGCAGCAAGGTTAGATTAAACTATGTCCGATAAAGATAGGAAGCTATAACATTTGTGGTCTCAGAATTGCTGCAAAAAGAGACCATGTATGGAGCTTTGTAAGGGTTCACAAATTAGACACGCTACTAGTTCAGGAAACGAAATTGGCGCAATTCAGTTCTAATATCAGCAATAGATTATGGCCTGATTCGGACAGCGATTGGATTCACAAGGAATACACAGGAAGATCAGGGGGAATCTTAAGTATACGGCGGAAAGATATTTTTTAGAATTGTCGGGATGTGACAATTTAAAAAATATGGATTGACCATGTGGCATAAAAAAATTTGCCCATCCAGGATTTCTGGCAAATTTTGTCCCAATACATCCCTCACTCAAAAGTCTTAATCATCATCGAAATAAAAATGATAAATGATAAAAAAAACTATTGACTATTTTTTTAAGGGAAATGATACTTGTACTACCACGCGATCGAAAATATAGACCGAATTGGGTCAAAATGACGATTTTACCCCTGCCTTGGGAAGTGTTGCTGTGCTTAATAGGGGGCAAAATCGTCATTTCCCTCTTATTCGATTTAAAATTTTGGTTTGTTGTAGTATGAATGGCATCGCTCTTTTTTTAATGATGGTCAATCATTATTTCTTTTCCCTGAAGTTCATAGTTAAAGGTTGGGCTTATTATGCGGGGATATTACTACACGATTTAAACAAACTTATAAAGAAATGTGGTGATACAATTTATCACTTTAAGCTCAAGGGTTTAACCAGATTAAATCACATTTTCCTTATAAGTTAGCTCACACACACGCACCTACGCAAACGAGACCCGAGCCCGAATTAGGTTGAGGTCTGTTTTCTAACATAGTATCAGAACGGATAACCACTTTCTAAAAAAATCAGAGCGGGCAACCTATGGTCCAAGAGTATCTCATAGAGTAAAAATGACGAAAAAGTATAAGTAACGATTAGGGTGTAGTGTATATATAGTAAGCCTAGAAGGTTCGACAGCATTCTGCGTGAAACGGGTCGAGGACAGGATATAACATGGGCCGAGATCAAGTAAAGAATAGAATTGATCAGGTGGGCTGAAAAAGATATAAGATGCCGGGCCAATAAAATGCAAGGGACTGGGCCGAAATAAATCGGACAAGTAGGAATTAACAAAATGGGCTAATGGGCCAGGCAAGTAGGTATAAGAATTGTGCAAGTGTGAGTGTGTATAAATGTGGGCTGCTCAAGTAGGCTCATATGTAGCAAATTCTCAATTTCTACTTTAAATGATTTCGACCCTAAGTATAAATACTTGGCCAATAATCATATTAATGTCAAATTAGGCTCGATCAGGAATCACGGGCCAATGACATTTATCATCATTCGGTTTTTATCTTTCGGGACGTGCACGCGTGCAATGTGCATAAAACATAAATGCGATGAAGTGGGTGATTTGTAATTAAAATAGGGAATTAGAGAAAACTCCCCTTTTCGGGCCTCAATAGGCATTGGAATGCAATCTTTAATCTGGGCTTCGTACCGGGCTGGATTTGGGCCCACTTCCAACACAGACTCATTCTAATTCCAGCGGAGCAACGTCAAGGTCACCCTTTAACGTCTTTACTTTTCCTAACATTGGTTGAGGGCCTCAGCATGCTCATTAGGAAGACCAGTGATTTGGGTATATATCGAAGACAAAAATATCATACATTAGTATTTCCCACGTACAGTTTGCGGACGATACACTTCTGTTAGTTGAAGGGACAATAGAGATCAAAGTCATGAACGGGTTGTTGAGGATCTTTGATCTTATGGTCATGACTTTCCATCAACTTTAGTACTCTTGGGTTTGAATGTAGGACTACTTGCTACAAACAATGGCAAGGGAGTTGAGATGTGACAATGGGAAACTGCGTTTCATCTACTTTGGGCTGTCTATAGGTGACAAACCAAATAGATTAAAGATGTGGGAAAAGATGTGCAAAGCAATGGAGAACACACCGAATGCAAGATAACCGATTATTGACCTTCGTGGGAAGGGTAACACTGCTCAAGTCATTCCGTACCAGCCTCATAATTTATTATTTGTCCATGTTCAAGGCACCAAAGCAAATCATAAAGAGGATGACAAAGACCATGTTCTACTTTCTTATGGCAGGAGCACAAGGAACATACGAAACCTATACACTCGGTCAGTTAGGAGCAAGTGTGGTTGGAAAAATGAGAAGGGGGCTAGAAATCAAGAATCGATGAATTCAGCACAACTCATCGAATGGATCTGGAGGCTAAAAACACACCGAAACAGTTTGTGATGCATGGGATTGAGAAAAAATATATGTAAGATAGAGATGCGATGACTGCCTTGAAACAATTCAGCGGAAATATATACGGAATGATAAAGAAGACACAAGGATTTACGTGGTTCGGGAGAAATCCCTACTCCACGGGAAGAGTGTTCTTCCGTTTTTTTTCCTTTTTTCTACTTTCTCTCCTTGCTACAAAATGGGTATTTATACATGTGATTTTAGAACTCTATATGCACAAAGCATGCATGCATCATTTATAATGGAGCATGCTTCAACATGCTTTGTGCTTTTCAACATTTGTGGCTAAGCATGCTTTGTGTTTGTCAATGTTTGTGGCTAAGCATGCTTTGTGTTTGTCAATGTTTGTGGGCTGACTTTGTCTTCCAAACTTGATTACTTCCTCAACAGTTCCTACTCATTTGTTTCCTAAAACCAAAATTTAAATTTTGAATGTCCCATTTGTTCGTTTTCAGGCTTGAAACATATTCTTCAGTTGCTATTTCACATTGTATGTTAAATTTAAAATGTAGGTTAATTTCTAAGGTTTGTTAAACTATGTGTCGTACCATATTCTATGTTGTTTGTGGTACCATTTGTTGCCCAGGTTGCTGATGATCCTATTGTCATCTCAGGTTCTTTCTTATTTTTTACATGCTGTGCCAGACAATGAAAATTTTAAGTTATTTGCATCAAAGTTGCCATCTGAACTTGACCAGTTCTCCAAGTGCAATGTGAAAGCAAGTGGTGCATATTCGAACTCCATTCACAAAATCTGTTTGTGTTATGTTGCATTTTTCCTACATAATTATTTAATGACTTTGCATTGTATTAAGGGAGTGTTTGCAAATACTTTTGAAAACTGCATTTGGATGTTGCACGGCACTTTTGGTTTTTTAAGTGTTTGGCACACCTGCTTCTGCTTTAAAGGTGCAAAAGTTGTTTTGGCCTATAATTCAAAAGTAGAGAAGGAGATGTTTCTGCGGTGGAAAACAGGCATCGACATTTTTTTAAATTAAACGAAATACATATGTAAGACCATATTACCCTTACAATTTCTTCATTCTTCTTCAATCCCGTATCGTCTGAGTTTCTGTAAGGGTAAAATTGAACTTTTCTTATATAAATATAAGAAAAACTATTTTTAATTAATAATATTTGCAAACACTACTATTAGATTTTTTTCGATAGCACCACAGTTATTGCAAATACACAATATTTTTTTACCAATCACTTTTTTTTTAAATTTTCTCCATTGAAAAGTGTTTTGCAAAAGTAGAAGCATTTGCAAAACACCCTAATTCTACATGTATACTAATCAATTTGATGAATGAATTTTCAGGTGATGTTGATGGGTTAGAGCTGCTTTTAATTCAATCCAGTTTTTGGTCAGAGACTCTGAACGATATTTCCATTTAAATCTAGTTATTTTCGTCTCCATCCTCTGTAGGTGCTGAGTGTATAGATTTTGATTGTCCATGGGTTGGACATGCAAGAGAAAAATACAGGGAATGTACCTACGGTCGATGGGGGAGGTTGGCGGGGTTACCCCTAAGGATGGCACGGAGCACTTGGGACTCCCTGTTTATAACACCGTAGCTTACATGAAGGTTGCTGCTTTTTTTACTTAAAATATCCCTTCTTTAAGGTCCTCCAGCTTTTTTGTATACAAACTGCTGCATTTTTCTTATTTTTTCCATCGCAGTTCAAATCTTGATGCTTATTGCTTCAGTGTGCCGCTGTTTTTTAGCTGCTTCTTCCCTTCTTAATATGCTGCATTTGGGGGGTGTACAAGACCCTTATATTTAGATTTTGTATGTTGTAGGTTCGTGGGTTACGCGTAAGAAGGATGAAACAGATTCTAATCGGTTTCAGAGGCATGTTGTATACCGTTACCTGAGTTTTCTTCTCGGATCTGGCTTTGTGTTGTTGAAAGGCATTTGTATCGTGCCGTAAGACCAGTGTTCGAGAAAGTGCTAGGTGGATGCTGGGCGGCCAGGGCCGTTCAGCACCTAAGTGGCCTAGTCGCCCGCCTAAGCGGGTTTTTAAGCGGCCTAAGCGTTAATTCGGGTAAGGCGGAGGACAACATAGGCGCCTAAGCGGCCTAGGCGACATACTTCTCGAACAGAGCGTAAGACTGATGGTTTGGTACCTTGCGGTCTTCAGGTTGCAACTCTCGAAGATGTGCTGCGGATCTGCTAATCTGACTACATCTACATTCATATTTTAAAGTTTTTGGTTTAAATCAAAACTTGAGACCATAGTTCATTATACTCACATATTTTGCTTATCACAACCTCACAACAAACAACCGATTTTGATAATAGGCTATCTATCTCTTAAGAAGTCCTATACATTTAAGGTGGTTGATAAGGAAATCTTCAGAAATCCATTGCTGCCTTGATGAGCTTCACAAGTAGATCAATGAACGAAGGTCACATGGCAGAGGAGTTCTTTTTTGGTTGCTTATTTCATCATTTATCGCAGCAGCTTCGCAAGTAGATAAATGAATTATGTATAATCATTTATTGTCACCCAACTTTGCATCAACATTGATTACAACATACATGTCAAAACATGAGCCTATTATTTTAATGTGTATAAAACATTTTATCTGACGAATATATGTAGCATTAATCCAAATTGTAATTTTGTGCTTATGTTGTGTAAAAATTGTGCATCATAAAATTTAAAATTTATATTTAAACTAAATAAGAAATTTCAAAAAATAAATAAATATTCATTTTCGAAAATAATGTAGTAGATTTATTAACGGTAATCGAACCCATGTAGTGTTCATCCTGCCTAAACTACATCAGTGGTAGTCCCCGTCTTATCCAAATCTTTTCATCCATGGCAATCTGCTATTATCAATGACAATCTGCTATTATCAATGACAATCAATATGGACCATCGAAGGTCTCGAGTTTAAGTCCCAGCAAAAGCGTTTGGTCATGTCTAATTCATAGGAGTCTTTGAGCTGGGTGCAGGCCCCCTAGATCAGTCGGGAGTGTAAAAAGCTCTCGAATACTGGGGAGGAGCGGGGGTATTTCTCCCAACTTACCTACCTAAAAAAATATGGAGCATCGAATTAAATTCGACGACCTAAATTATTTCACTCAATTAGGAAATTTGCTTTTCTTTGTTTTCTCACATCATTCCTCTTCTCTCCCATCGTTTTTTCTCCCTTCGTCAATCGACGCTCACATTCATCAATTGACGCTCACAGGGACCTAGCCAAAATCATTGGGATCGACCTTAATGAAGCGCACATTGAAAACCTTCTGAATATGGAGTTAAGGGATGCACAGACTGATCTCTGCTGATCTCTACTGAATCTGCATTTGAAACAGGTGAACACGGTTGGTTTTAATGCGGATATTAAGTCAAAACATTCGAGGATTAGGAGGAGGAACAAAAAAGCGAAAAATAAGTGAAGCAATAAGAAAATTCGACATAGAATTTCTATGCATTTAGGAAACGAAGCTAACACAGATTGAGATGAGAACATGTGAGAGATTATGGGGCCACTCTAGCTTTGGCTTGGAGTTCCAGCCATCTACTGGACTGTCAGGAGGTTTTCTATGCTCTTGGAGAACCGATAAATTCACTTTGAGTGATAGCTGGAAATGTAGAATCATCTTGGAGATTTTTGGGGAGTATCTAACTAGAGGTGATCCTGTGCCTTTAAAAATCATGTGTATTTACTCTGCATGCTTGATTGAAGGAAAAAGGAGGCTATAGCAAAATATACTGCAGAGAATAAGAGCCGACAGTGAAGCTATATGGATGGTGTGTGGTGATTTCAATGCAATATGAGACCCTATGGAAAGAATTGGAGCATCTCAATTTCCGGCCAATGAGATATTGGAATTTAACAAGTTCCTGGATGACACTGAGCTCCTAGACATGCCTTTACAGTCTAAGAAGTTTACCTACTTCCATCCAGGAGGCCTGTCCACTACCAGAATTGACCGAATACTAGTTTCAGAACATTGGATGAACCTATGGCCATACTCCCTTCAAATGGTTCTAGAAAGGAAATCCTCGGATCACTGCCCACTGATCCTTGTCAATGAAATTCAGAATTAGGACTCATGGTTCCAACATCAAGATTATGAGCAGTTTATCACTCAAGCCTAGAGTCAAACTACAGCCGCTGGCTCAAAAGGATATGTCCTATTCCATAAACTGAAGCAGCTCAAGGAGAAATTGAAGGAGTGGAACAGTACGGTTTATGGAGACCTTAACATTCTGATTAAGGAATCTGAAACCACCCTCAACCTGCTGGATGAACGTATGGTGTCTGGTACACTAACTGATCATGAAATACTGCTAAGAAAAAAGGCAGAAAGTGACCTAAAGAAGCTGAATTCTATGATGGATACACTACTGTTTCAAAAATCGAGGAATAAGTGGTTGAAGGAGGGAGATGGCAATACTTGGTACTTTCATGCTTGTATCAAGCATAACAGAAACAGGAACTCAATTAAAGGAATGGAAATTGGGGGATCTTGGATTTTGGATGTGGCAATGATAAGACTCCATTCAGAGCTTATTTTACATTGCATTTCATATCATTTCATGCTCTTATTACCTATATTATGGCTTAAAACATGTACATTTGTCATAAGTTGAATGAAGACGGTGCAAGATCAACTTCTAAAGTGATTCTACACATTTTATGCACTCCAAGGTATAAATTAAAGACTCGGACCAGCCATGACCTAGCTTCACTCGAGCCGAGCCATTTGACCTTCAAAGGATGCCACAAGTGTTTGGCTCACCATCATTGGACCCTTAACGTGCCTAATTTGTAATTTGGGTGAGAAAATGCAATCAACTCATGAGCTTGAACGAGGAGCAAGAAAGTCTTTACACCTCACCTACCCTCTTTCCAACAAGGGTTCAAAAAAGGACCACAAGAATCTGGATCGACACTTTACTACACACCACTTTAGGAAGGACAAGAGAATCCGACATTCTCTCGGCATCTTGCATGGAAGAAGACAAGGATTGAGATCTTCATCACCAGGGGGACCCTATTACTCAGACTCTGAACCTGTATCATGGCTGTGAACTTAGTTTCGAACGTTTATTTGCAAGCTCATACCTTGAGAATGAGCTAAATTCATTTGGCTTGAGACTCGGTTGAGCCTCAATTATGTAACACTCACATGTATTTTGCATGTATTTAGGTTCTCGTTCGATTTTAATCTCGTATAATTATGTTTGTTCAAATTGTGAATGAGGGTTTCTTGCATGATTAATCTTTCGTATTAATGCTTGCACCGATAGATGTCCAAAGCTTGGTTCATTGGGTGACAAAGTGAGCTAAAGTGACTACCTTCCGTTTGCATGTGTGCTTGACTTAATTTGGGTTAGATTACTCATGTTTCTCATTTATCTTGACAACCATGCCTCGATAACTTGATCACGAGGGCTTGATTAGGCTTACAATAAAGAACATCTCGGTTTCAGGGGAAATTCTGAGATTTAGATGCCACAATAGGGGTAGTTACACTTGTGAATGCAATGTCACCTCTTTAGAGGTTTAGAGTTGCTATGTGGCTTGACCGTGAGCAGTAGCTACACTTAAGCCCAATGGTATGGATAAACCAACGAACCTAAGTGCATGTGAGATCTGGAGTGCTGCATGTTGAGGCAATACACCATGCCCTAAGCCTACTTCCCATCATTTGTCTATTTCTATCATTATCTCGTTGATTCTGTTGATTGCAAGTGTTTGTGTATGACCTCTAACAGTGACTCTTTAGTTTGAAAGTTAATTTAAGTGTTTAGTATTCAGTTTGTAGCTTAAGCAACCAAATCAATCTCGGTTACTCTGATCGTGTTCTAAGCTTAGTACGATAAGGCCCTACTCCTTGTGGAGATGACCCTTGCTCACCCAAGGTATTACTTGAGACAGTGGGTACTTGCATGCCATAAGTTTTTGGCGCCGTTGCTGGAGAGTAGCGCCTCTTTTCATGTTTAAGTTGAATACATTTATCTTTGTTAACCATTTATATTTCTGTTTGTGAAGTAACTTTGTTGTTGTGTTCTCTTGTTTCACTACATGAACCAGGAGTCTATACTAGAACACTTTGACGAGAGGGAAGCCAGAGTTCAAAGGAGGTCAGCAAGAAGAGCATTGATGTTGGAACAACCAGAAGAAGTGGCTGAAAGAGAGGAAGTTGCAGCTACCCATCTTGAACCTGAACTGCGAGCCATGGCTCAAGTGCCACATCCAGATGATCGGCCCCTAGAGTCCTTTGCCATTCCAGAGGCAGTAGCAGTGGCTCCTGCTATCAGAAGGTCTCCTATTACAGCCAATAACTTTGAGTTGAAGCCGTCTACAATCTCCCTGCTCCAGCAGCACTCAACATATGGAGGAGCTGATTCCAGCAATTCACGCACTCATGTAGATGCATTTTTGGAAATATGTGACACTATAAGGATCCAGGGAGTGGATCAGGAAGCTATTCAATTGAGACTTTTCCCATTTTCGTTGAAGGACCGAGCTAGGCAATGGTTGTACAATCAACCACCTGATTCTATCCGCACTTGGGATGATTTAAGGAAGGCATTTCTAATTCACTTCTTCCCACCAAGTCGAACAACAAGAATAATGAACGAAATACAGACCTTCTAGTAGCACCCACAAGAGACCATATATGAAGCTTGGGAACGTTTTAAAGGTCTGCTGAGAAGTTGTCCAAATAATGGACTCGAGCACTGGCATGAAATTCAGTCGTTCTACTTTGGACAGGATAAGAACATGAGGAAAGAAGTTGATGCAGCTGCAGGGGGAGCATTCATGCAGAAGTCCTATAATCAGGTTTATCAGCTGATCGAAGGTTTGGCACAAAACTGTTATATGTGGCCAACGGAGCACCTAAGAGGAGCTATGCAACTTGCCTTTAATTCTAGTCAGAATGATGCATTGGCTGCAGCATTAAGTGCTCTTACCGCCCAAGTGGCACAGTTAGCTCCCAACTCTCAGCCAAGTCCTCAAGTGAGCTCAGTAGTGGCAGTGCAGACTTCAGCAACTCCTGGCTATTCTTTGATCCAACCAGTGTGTGAGAACTGCGGTGTGCAAGGTCACCATTTCAGCCATTGCAAAGAAGTTTCTCCAGCTGATGCTGAACAGGTGAATTACATTCACTAACAAAGATTCCATGCTCAGAACTATCAAAATAATTTTTGTAGAAGTGACAATCCAGGACTGTCTTGGAGCAATCCTCAGGGAGCATTGAATGCTCATCTCTTGCAGCCTTCAACTCAAAGAGTCCCCTACCAAGGGGCAGAAAGTTCGAATGCACAAGAGAGGCAACAGACATCACTGCATGACATGTAGAGGAAAACATAGGAATTGATCCAGCAGATGGCTCAGCAAAACTTGAACTTTGAAGCTAGCCTTCAAAGTCAGCAGGCCATTCTCCAAGGGCAACAAGCAACAATTCAAAACCAGCAGGTTGCTCTGCAGCAACTTGAAACGATAGTTGGCCAATTGGCTTCTCAACTGCAAGAAAGGCAGAAAGTTGCTCTTCCCCCATTTATTAAAAACAACCCAAAAGAGGGATGCAAAATTGTGCTAGTAAAATCTGAAGAAAGAAATGATAGTAAGGAAGAGGAGGACAGTGAAATGGATGAAGATTGACTGGACACGATAGAGAGTTTTGTCAAACTGGCAAGGCCAACAGATTGTAGTGAGAACATAATACTTAGAGCTAATACATCCACAATGCAGATGGTGCCACCTCCACCCAAGTTGGAGGATCGAGGGGCAATTGTTCTCCCTATCTGGATTGAAGAATTTGAGGTTGATAGAGTGTTATGTGATAATGGAGCAGATATTAATCTTATGGCTGATTCCACGGCAGAGTTCTTTGAATTACCAAAACTTGAGCCAGGAACAGAATGTCTGTTGGAGTTTGCAGATAGAACATCAAAGAAGTCAAAGGGAACCATCAGAGATGTATCAGTCCCAATTGAAAACTTGGAGTTCTTGGTAGACTTCACAGTAATCAAGATGAGAGGAGGTATGAATGCACAGTCATTTTAGGAAGGCCCTTCCTAAACACAGCTCAATCAGTTACTGATATGGACAAAGGAGAGTTGACATTGAAATCTGGGTCAAGTGAAATAGTTTTTGACATACTCCCTGAAAGAATTGAGGCACATAGGAAACACAACAAAGCAAAAAGAAAAGCAAAAGAGAAGAAAAAAGGCAAACAGAAGGTTGACAGCTCTCAGAGGAGTGCCAGACAGATGTTAAGGGAGGTTGGATTAGATGGTGAAACATTCAGACCACTTCAACAAAGAAAGAAGTTGGAGAAGCAACAAGCTTCCCAACAGTACATTCAAATGAAGAAAAATGGAACAGATGCCAAAGTCACAAGCCTGAGATCAGGTAAGCAAGTTGCAGATAGTTCACATGATCCAGCACAGCGAGGAGAGATTAAGGCATCAAGATTTGTGGAGAGCCGAGAAAGAGCACTCAAAGTAAATTAGAGTATTGAGGGAAGAAGCAAGAGATGGAATGAGATGATAGCCAAATTTGTCATAGAGCCAATAGTGCTTGATGAGGAACTTGAATCTAGCCGATGAAGGAAGAGGAAGCAACCTATAAGCCATCCAAGCCTAGAGGAGAATACTCGAGAGGGAGAATTTTAGATGTGTCTAATGGATCTCCGAGACAGATTTTTAAAAGGAAGAGGCTTGATAGAATCCCATCATGAAGAGCAAGGGAAGAGATTTCTGTTGCAGAATCCCCCTATTCTCTTGTTAAATGATGCAGATCCAGATGAGTTAAGCAAGGAAGCTACCATCAAGATATTAGACGAGTTTGAAATCAAAGAAGAAAAGAGGAAGAAAGAGTCAAGAGATGGCTTTCCTGTCCCTGAGCCCAGTGATCATGACCCTTGGCAAGATTAGCACTCCTGGCAGGAGAAACGAGCAGCAAAAAGAGCTAAGAACAAAGCCAGGTATCAGGCTCAGAAGCTGGAGAGGCAGCAAGCCAAGGAGTAAGGTTAATCAGCAAAGTCCATCTCATGACTCTAAATTGAGAGATTGGTGGGAGGCAACCCACCCGGTACCATCTACCTTTTATTTTGAAAACTTTTTTGTGAATCTAACCATGTTACTTTTGAGAAGATGCAGTGGCAACAGGCTGAGAGCAATGAGAGATCCCCTGGCAAGAGAGAACAAGCAGCAAGACCACCCTGGCAACAAACCTTCCAGGTTGTATTGCTTCATCCCTCCATCTACATATGCATTAATTGCTTGATCATGTTTGAAGGCACACAATAGTCTAAAGTGGGGGGTGAATGTGGCATGGCTGTTGATAGTATTTCCTTCCTAGTTGATGCAGGTCCTTGATTTCCTTAAGGAGTTTGTAAATTTCAGTATCATTCCTTCTGTTGGTTGAACTTATGTTTATGTGCTCTGAACCTCATAATTAAGCTGCTTACTTATGTTACTGATGCATGCTGTCTATATTGTGGCTTATAGAGTTACATTCATTCATGAATATATGGTTAATGTCATTGAACTCTAGTGGTATGAACGGAGGAGTGCACGAGTTTAGTAGCTCGTCCGAAGTTGAATTTCCACATTGAATGTTTTATGAGGGAAGAGAGTAGCACTGGCACCTAAAGGCCCTACTCTGAGCTCTATTCTGGATTTTCGCCCCATCTCTATGACCAACTTCATATATAAGCTATTATCTAAAGTTCTAGCACTACGGTTGAGCTCAGTTTTGCCACGAATAATATCTCACTCTCAAACAGGGTTCATCTCAAACAGATACATTATGGACAGTGTGTTGCTTACGAATGAAATACTAAACGATGCTAAGAAGCGCAAGAAGGAATGCTCAGTATTAAAACTTGACTTCCAACGAGTCTTTGATAGTGTCAGATGGGAGTACTCATGGGATATATTGGCTGCTAAGGGCTTCAGTCCAAAATGGTGTCGTTGGATGAAAGGATGTTTAGAAACTGTTCACTTATCTTTCACTACAAATGGTAGTCCTTGTGGGTAATTTAAAATGGAAAAGGGGCTCCAACAAGGCGACTCACTCTCCCCTCTCCTATATGCAGTTGCTGCAGAGGGGCTCCATGAGTTACTTTCTAAAATATCAGCTATGAACCTACTACAGGGATACAGAATTGGGACTGGGGGACTTAAAATTATGCACCAGCAGTTCGCGGACGACACAATCATATTCGGAGGAGGCTCTAGTGATGATATCTGGACTATTAAGAGAGTGTTATGCATGTTTGAGTTTGTATCTGGCTTAAAGGTAAATTTCAAGAAAAGCAACCTATACTCCATCAACATCCCTAAATCTCGACAAGAAAAGCACAAAGCCATTCTGCGATGTGCATCAGGAACTGTCCCATTTACCTATCTGGGAATTAGAGTGGGAGCTAATCCGAAGCTTTAAAGGTCTTGGAATGCAGCGATTGACTCACTTACTAAAAGTCTCCAGGGATGGGGAAAAAGCACATCTCGCTCGGGGGTCGTATTACCTTGGTGAAATCAGTGCTCACTTCCCTACCATTATACTATCTATCAATGTATAAAGCCCCTGCCACAATACTGAAGAAAATGGATAGTATTATGCGCAAATTTTTATGGGGTACTTCTACAACAGGGAGAAGGAAAGTGTCATAGGTAAAATGGAGAACCATAACATATCCAAAACGGAGAAGTGGGCTGGGAATCAAATCCCTATATTACTTTAACATAGCTCTATTGGGCAGATGGGGCTACAGGTTGCTGGAAGATCAAGATTGCTTATGGAAACAAGTCTTGCAGGAACTATATGGCAGGAATGGAACCTACAAATTCTCCCCCGATCCAAAATACTCTATTTGGTGGAAGGATATCAAGAAATTTGTTCTAAATGCACCATGGTTCAGATCACAGTTACAGATGCAAGTTGGAAATGGTCTAAATATAAGGTTCTGGAGCGACAAATGGTTGGACACTAGATCACTTGCTGAACTATACCCGGAGTTCTATTCTAGCGCTGCCGATCAAAATGTAACTCTAGCTGATAAAGGACTTTGTGATCTTACCTGGAGAACTTGGAGATGGTCCTGGACATGGTTGCATCCTCTCTCGGGTGAGGCAAGCTCTCAATTTGTAGCTTTACTCCAGCAATTAACGAGTCCACCTCTGAGCTCGACCCTGCCAGATGCATGGAAATGGAGTGACTCTCATTGTACGAAATATCCCACTGCAAGAATATATCATCAAATTATGCAAGAGGAATGGGCAGTGAACGAAAATACACCGATTGCGAGCAGAGTCTGGCACAAATTGGTCCCCCTGAAGTCTGGCACAAATTGGTCCCCATGAAAGTTGTGGCATTTTGTTGGATGGTATTGCAAAATCGAGCTCCTACAGCTGATAATCTCATTCGGAGAGGTGTGAATTCCCCATCGATAATCTGCCCATTGTGCCAGACTGAACATGAATCTGCTGAACACCTCTTTGCTTCCTGCTCGTTGACACAAGATTACTGGGCATCCTGTTTAAATTGGCTGTCTTTGCCACCGGGTATGGAGCTCACGCTCGAAAGGATTCCAGATCAGCGCACATACAGAAGTTACCCCCAACAAATTGCCAGAATTTGACCCTTGATCTAGCAGGAATCAACTTGGCACATATGGAAGCTACAAAATGCGGCAATCTTCCAACAAGAGCAGCCTTCAATCTCTTGGGCTTTGGAACAGGTCCAACTCCAAACCTGGGCTATTCTAAGAGTTAATAGGATTATTGGGTTGGAAGTGGGGTTTGGTGAATGGTGTAGAGAGCCCTTATATTGCGTATGATTGCAATTAAGTTGTGCCTATGTAACCTGTAAATATGTAAATACAATATAATTTTATTACTTACAAAAAAAAAAATCAATTGACGCTCACATCATCTTTAGAGGATGAATAATATATGAGTATAAAATTTTGTATGTATTTTTCCATCATAATCATTACCTAGTTTCGGTTTCAACAATTTTATTATGAAAAAATCTAAAATCCAAAAAGTTGGGTTCACAATTTAAAAAAAATAAATTCTAAGGCGAATCACATCTTTCAATCACCAAAAACAAAATATACACCATAAGTTTTATTTTTATGGAGTAAATAAAAGTCACGTTTATTTGGAATGGGATGCCAAAAAAAACGAAGAGGATTTTTGCGGGTGGAAGGAATATTTCCTTGTCATGGTAGGATGCTCCTTCTTATGGGAGAACCATTTAAAAAGACACTAATAACCAATGTTCTAAAACAGGTATGGAATGCGCACTGGTGGCAAATCATGTGGAATATATGGAAGATGAGAAATTCAAAGCTGTTCCAGCAAAAGGAAAAAACTGTTGAAGCTGTAGCTGAGGAAATAAAACTGCAACTATGTTGGAATCTCATGGTGAATAAGAAGCTCATGCCAGCAATTTCGTTTGAGGATTAGAGCAGGAACCCAGAGTTTTGTATTGATGGATCGTGAAGATAGAAGCTGGGGAGAAAGGCGCGGAAGAAGGAAGAATTTTAACTTAAGCGGGTTAGGCTAGTGGCGGAGAACCTCAACTTAAGTGACAAGAGGTTGGGGGGTCGAATCTCATTGATGACAAAAAACTCGCTTGGGCCACGACCGCGGGTATGGGCCCGAGTATTGTCTGGTTTGTGAGGGGGGGTCGTTTTGCACAAACCCCTATGGATTAATCGAGGACAGGAATGTACCAAAAGTACAAGGATACCATAGGCATAAAAAAAAGGAAGAATTTTCGAGACAACTGGCGAAAAGATTGGCGATGTAAATGGGAGAATGAAACACTGCTTGTATATTTTACATTTGCAATCTGATCCCTAATTTGGGGGTTAGATATCAATAATACAAATCTTACCTACAAAAAAAACCAATGTTCTAAAAAATATTCCTTTTTGGCCAATGCACCTATATGAGCACAGCACGATCACCCAACCTATACGTGGCGTCTAAGCATCACCGAATAACGATTGCTAGAACACGGTTAATAAGCACATTTTTTAAAAGGAAAATGTAGAAAAAAATACTATAACCAAATTGAATGTAGTAACATTAATAATTAGAGTGTTGCTACATGTACTACAACAAAACCAAAATTTTAAACTGAAAAATGGGAAATGACGAAAATGTCCTCATCACTAAGCCCAGTAACACAGTTAAGGCAAGGGTGTTTTTGTCTTTAGGAACCCTTTCGGTTTATAATTCGGTTGGTGTTCGGGACAAACAACATTTCTCTAATAATTAAGTTTGAATAAGATTCAGGTTAATAACAGTATGATATAGAATAAATGACTATGATAGTAAATTATAATCTTATTCATCAGATGTTACTATCAAAAATTAAGATCAATCTCATGTTAAAAATATTAATATTAATAAATAAATCAACTTCAAGGTCGTACCTCTTATAGCGGTGGGTGCAGACGCAACCCCTAAATTTTTTTATATTGGGACATATACAACTTTTTTACAATTCCAGATCATATTCATTTATTATGCATCCTAAAATTTTGCAGCTGAAAATTTCTCTAAAATTTTGAGCTTGTAATAAGTAGATCATGACACCAAGGTCATCGTCTGGTTTATAAGTGTAGACAGAGCTCCAGGAGGAAACTCCCAACCATTTTATACTTCACTCCCAGTTCTGAAGATTCTTGATATAATAGTTTTAAGGGAAAAGAGATTTGTCTCATGAACTTCAGACCCAGTTCAGTTTCCATTCCAGGTCAGTGAAGGTAAAGGAAAAAAGTTCAGATTACATACAAAATCACCTCCTTGGACTAGAATCAGTGTTTGCAATGCCTGCTTGAGTTTTTTTTTTTCTCATGGGTTTTGTGCAGGAAAAATGGCTCTCCAAAGTGACCAATCAAGGGACGAAGTTTCTTCCGAGAGGAAAATTTCCAGGGGAAAGATCGAGATCAAGCGGATCGAAAACACAACGAATCGTCAGGTGACTTTCTGCAAACGCCGCAACGGCTTGCTGAAGAAGGCCTATGAGTTATCAGTGCTGTGTGATGCGGAGGTTGCCCTGATTGTGTTCTCCAGCAGAGGCCGTCTCTATGAGTATGCAAATGACAGGTACACATGGTGAATCGACCAGGAAACCTTGCAACAGGACGTATAAACGCCTTGATTTTGTGGGTTTTCTGGGGGATCTGGTGCAAGATCTCAGCTCTTATTTTTTTCCTTTTTTATTTTTGCGTGGAAACATGGATTTAGGGCATCTTTTTGTCTCTTGTTTTTCCTTGTTCATATCTTCTGTTTCGATTTTGTTTTTCCCCTTCCTGTTTTGCTTTCTGGTTCACTGTTCTATAAGAGATTTCTTTTGGGGAAAAAAAATTCCCATCTTTTCCATTCTTTTTAATGCAAAGATCTCTTGAGAAAGAAGGGCTTACAAGTTCAAATCTTGGCCTATTTGCTCATAAGTTTTTCCTGCCTCTTTCATCCTTACTTTATGACTATGTGATTCTTGGCAAGCTGCAGAGCTCTCATTCTTCCATCCCCTTCTCTCTTTCTCAAAACCCAACAAGGTTAAGACTTTTAGGGTTTGCTTAGATACAAAAAAGTTGCGATCTTTAACCCGAATCTCGACTGGATCAGGGTTTTGAAAAACTTCTACCTGATTTTCAGGACTAGATCCGCCGAAGTCCCAAGCTTTTTTATCGTCCAAACAAAACCCGGAAAGGTTAACTTGTTCTTCTCCTCTACACTTGTGGGAAATTGTCGAGATTATTTTTTCTTATTTCTCTGTAGATTCGTTCTTTAGGATCCAGCCAATGAATTTGTATTGTTTTCTTATGTTTCAACAGTAAATGGATTTTGGGTCAGTCACCATAATCTTTGGTCACGTCACCAAAGATTTTCTTGTTCTTGACTTTTGACAAGAAGTTGGGAGGAGTGAAATACCATATTCCTTCTTTCTCTTCCTTTGGGTTTCAAAATGTTTGTAGGACGAAAAGGAAACAAACATAAACAACAGAATCCCACAAGAAAAAAACGAAAATGATGAGGGGACGAAAAATATGAAAAACAACAAGAAAATCACATGACAACACATTACTGGATAATCATTAATTGTGAGATCACACCATAATATATGTTATGCTGGCAAGTGTGTTATTGTGCTTTTCCTGCCTAAATTCTCACCACCCATATCATCTTCCCAATAAAAATTATACGTTTGAATAGCATTATTGTACATAATTTGCATATAGTGTCGTTTTACACAACATTTTTTAAATGGGAAGGTCGTTTTGCAATAAATAGGAGGTGACATTTATTGTAAGACAACTGGTCCTAATATACTATGTACAAAAATACTATGTAAATGTATCATTCTTCATCCCACAAACACCTTGATGTTAATTGTTATTTCACTTCTGAGGCTTTCACGAAGCTTTGAGACTGTATAACCTTAACCAGGACAGTTTCAGAAGGGAAACGGTGAGGCAAATTCTTAATTTTGGTCATTTTATTATACCTACTTATAAACTCTTTCCCGTTTGAAGAAACCATGTTTCAATATTCTTTTGTATATTGGACTACAATAAAAATAACCATACAGGGGTGTATGTAGGGGAACCAGGAATTCTAAATCGGACGAAGAATTAGATACGAAAATCGGACGAATAACACGTGGTTGGATATTGTACGCTGCTGTTAAAGTGTGGGCCACAGGAGAAAGAATTTATGACTCAACACGTGTGTTTCGTCCGGGTTTCGTCCCATTATTTCGTCCGGTATATCACCTCACGTAGGGGAACTGTCCGCCAATGGGAGAGCTCTGAAATTTTGATCAGTGTTGAGGTTTCCCATGCAAGGCTATGACAGCATCAGATTAGAAAAGGGACGGGTCTGATCTGATGTGATTAGGATTACATACAATTTATTTTTTTCTGTAGGCCTCCCCTCTTCTAGATAATAGTATTACCCATTGTGGAATAAGAGAATTCAAAGATTCTGAGGTTGAGTCCCACCTCCGCAATGGCAGCCAATCAGTGCCTCGATGAATTTAAGGTTACAGCACTCCGAAATGACGGGTGTTCCATTTTTTGTTACTATATTAAATCATGTCATATCGACATTTTGAATGGACAGAATAAAAATCTGACTACAGGGATCATCTTTTCAATCACTTCTTGGTCATGGGTTTTGCCTGTTGGTTCTTGTTAAGCCACTGAGTTTCTTTCCACAAAGGCTTCCATTTTTGTACGTGGAATTTTATCCGCATAGCATATTTGTGTGCCAAAATGGATGTGGAGTTTGTGAAATTTGATCTGATGTATAAATTTCTAACTAACATGATGAGTGCAGTGTCAAGGGAACAATTGAGAGATACAAGAAAGCAACCTCGGATTCATCGAACGATGGCTCGATCTCTGAAGCCAATACCCAGGTAAAGATACAGAATTCACCTTCTTGGATATGTCGGGTTTACAGGACAATTTCTAATTTTGATCCTACGTTTGATTTTCTACTAGTAGTTTTTAGTTCAGTCGTCGGTCAACTCACTTTGCTTTTCACTCATAATTTTCAGTATTACCAGCAAGAAGCATCAAAACTGCGAGCACAAATCAGTAATATGCAAAATCACAACAGGTAGTAATAATATAGGGTTCCGGGGTGTGAGGTGAGGTCACCGCACACTCTATACACTGCTCAGTTGACACTATGGGGTTAGTGTGGCTGATAACTCTAAAACGACGACATTTTAGCCTCATTGCATAGTATGCAGGCACCCCCTTTTCGCAATAATATATCCCGTAGCAGGGGTCGATATCCGTTCTTCCCAAATGGTGAAAAATGCTTTGGTCCATTCAGGAATATGGTCGGTGAATCTATAGCGGGATTAAATCTGAGGGACCTCAAGAATCTTGAAACTAGGGTCGAGAGAGGAATAAGCAAGATCCGGGCCAAGAAGGTGAATTTTCATATGAATATGTCAATACATAAGCACTGTTGACACCAAGCTATTTGGTGATAAAGATTCTTTATCAAATTTAATCATTTTCTCTTGCAGAATGAGTTGCTATTTGGTGAGATTGAATACATGCAAAAAAGGGTAAATAATTTCCTTTTTTTCTTTCCATTAGCATCCCATCAGTGATCAAAAATGCTGTATCACACTCCACACTCCTCTCTCACATGGTGTGGGGCCCACATGCACTAGTGGTGTGTGTGGACCCCACACCATGTGAGAAAGGAGTGTGGAGTGTGTGTAAATTGGAGTGTGATATATAATTACTCATCAGTGATAAGACTTGTTAAAGGTTATATATTGTCATTATAATTTTTTTCTCGTTTGTTCTGCTAACTGATGAAATTTCCTTCCTCATTCGCATAATAATGGCAGCAGGAGATTGACCTACATCAAAATAATCAGTTCCTTCGAGCAAAGGTCTCTTTCTTTGAGCTATATCAAATCTGGTGAAATCTTCTCCTAGAGACTCTACGGTCCCGACTAAAGAGATTCTGGACCGTTGGATTAAATTGATGCAACAATCAATGATGTCAATCCGGTACAGATTTTTGGTCTGAACCATAATCATTTAGTCGTGACCGTAGAGTCTGGAGGAGAAGATTTCTCATCAAATCTGTGAAGCATTACTATACACTTGGAATTGAAGCAGAAGTTATAATCTTGGTGATTCCAAAAAACTGATATCAAAATTCAACATCTATGTAGATTGCTGAGACGGAGAGAGCCCACCAACACATGAATCTGATGCCGGGTAGTTGTCCTGAATACGATGTTTTCCATTCGCAGCCATACGATGCAAGGGAGTATCTTCAAATCAATGGTCTACCACAGAACATCACTTCTTACACAAAACAGCAGCAACCTTCCCTTCAGTTTGTCTAAGAATTAAGCCCCTATTTTCTGTTGTAAGTTTGTAAGATTGAGTGAAAAAGAGCAGCGAAGCCCGGGGGAGCATAAGGAGTGTGTTCCATGATTGGATATGATTGTTTTCTTATATATATATAATCTCGGGACTTTTTAGCTATTGTGTGTCTTTGACATTGTGTGTGTGTGTGTTTGAGGTTCTATGACAAAATGTTGTAACAGTAATGGGTTACTCGTTAGAATGATCCTCCTTCTTTGTTGGAAGATTGTACTTCGGTTTGATGAAAAAAAAAATGATACATGTCCTGAAGTTGTCACTCCCTTTTTGAATGCACATATATTTTTTTTAATAATTCAACAATTTTACAAATAAAATACAATATACACCCCTATAATTTTAGGAGTTTGTGATGAAATTAATTTACACCTCATGGTTAGGAAAATGTTATGTTCTCCTTGTGTTTCCAAAAAAAATGATGGAGATGGTTTAGTTTTCTAACCCATGTTACCGGTCGGGCCGTCTACACACAGCATTTTTTATTAGTTAATTAAATTGAATAATTAATTACGTTTAATAATTTTTACCCTCCACTATAAACTAAATTTAATAATTTTTTACCCTCATTTTCTTGGCATGCTAATTGTTTTTTGACCATCTTTCAAATCAATGATTTACTATAATTTTAATAATGGGACAGGTAAAACAAATTACAAAAAAAAATGACTGATCTTCTGATCTCAGTTCCTATATTATGTAGGAAAACAGCGAACTCTGTGGCGTCTTTACTAGCCAAGATAGGTACAACTGAAGGAAGCAAGCACTACAATGTCACGAACATCCCACCTCAAATAACCAGATTGCTAGAACGAGCTAAAACTTTTCTTCACCTGCAAGCATGAGGAGCACACTGCAGCATAACACTACCCTTTGGTACTGGCAAAAGTACATGAACGAGCCTTGTGATGCATCCAGAAACTATGCAAGAAACCATCAGGTAATAGGCTCAGCAAATTATCATATATATATCTCTGTTATGCAGGTCAGGCTCCCTAAAAAATAAGACTACGATTTTTAGCATGTGTAATAATGCTTTAGATGAACTGCTAGTTTCAAAATGTATATTTGATGGGTCTTTGTGACCCCTGGACTATCTAGCATTCGTAAAGTTTTGTATGAACATTAAGAGCTCATTAATAGTTCTACAATTCACATTAACGCGTAACACCGTCCAAAACAAACGGACGGATTTAATCTTTAAAAAAAATTATAACTTGGAATTCACATTATTTAATTTTCTTTAAAGTTCTAAAATTTTGATTCGCTAAATTGGATTAAGAAAAACCTTTAAACATGAAGTAATGATGTGTAATTGCATTTCAAGGTAATTAAATGAAATAACATTAATACAGAAGGATTGGAGGTGATCGACCAATTCAGCATTGGAGCCCTGCCAAACTTTGTGCAACATATGAAATTGATCATCAACAAATCAATAAAGAAGTCTAGATTACAATTTGGAACACACTCAATTGGCAAATCTCGAATGTCAGAAATCCGGCAAGTTTTGAGCAAATCGAAACAAATGCAGACGAAACTACGGACAAAATCAAGCAAAGATCATATGATCCTCAAAGCAAACTGATTGCTGAAGGCATACATACACATACCTGGAATGGACGAGATTTATGAAGAATGTTCTGAACATTCATTTTCGATAGGGTGAAATATGAATGCGGTGTCATAGGGAT
>JAOYMZ010051435.1:0-13962 GCA_025802335.1 Pinguicula primuliflora | reverse complement strand
GTTCTTGGTGATAAGAAGGAAGACACAGTTTGAGTTCGCCGGAATAGTACTGCAAGTGCTGTGCAAAGCTATTCGTTATCCGTTGTATCCTGGGAGTCAGACGTCCAAATTCTCAAAGCAACTAGGAGAGGGCGAATCTGTTTTAAGGAAACTGTGATTCACGGGTTTCAGAGATCCCTAACAATTCTTGAAGTTTTTGGTACTCGGTATAAGGTTGATCAAACTATTATTTCCCTATACACTACTATTTCCAACACTTTGGACATGTTTTTTTCAACTATTCTGGTGTGCAAATATGGAACTATGAATGGCTGCTGGAGCGTTGAGCAACCCATGCTTGCTTCCGGCGAAGAGTTATGGAACCAATGGTATGCTTCAATTTCTCCTATATCAGCATGTTTCCGGTGCCCCCCTCTCTTGAGGGAAAACGAGGAGATGGACGAATTGGGTGCTCTACCTCTATCCTGATGATGGCCATGCATCGTTAAGGCACAAAAAATCAGCAACCCCCCCAGGAAAACGGCGTACACGAGGGGTCTCAGCAAAAACTGGTGTAGCATAAAATTTGGATATTCGTAGCTGCCCAGACTATCACCAAGAATGGCCATGGCCTAACATGGCTCCGTTTTTACATTTCATTCTATTGTCCTGAAGTGATTTTTCTTCCTATTATTTTTCTTTTATTGGGCAAAACTTTTGGTGGAGGGGACGGTCCCTCAATAAAAAGGTAGGTTTGAAAAAAAAAAGTTTAGTTTATACAATTTATAAAATAGAAATATATGGTTTAGGTTTTATAAAATTTTGCCTTTAGGGTTTATAGGATAGAGTTTAGGTTTTTACGCCGGAGAAGCCACTGTAATATTAAGTTAAGAGTTTTGGATTTTTTATAATTTATAACATTTAGCTCTCAGGATTTATAGGATAGAATTTTAGATTTTTACGATGGCTCGCCGCCGTAATATTAAGTTTTTAGGGTTAATAAATATATTTTATATTTATATTTTTTATGTTTTAGGGCTTTATATGTGTTACATATTATTTGTGTACGATAATAACAAATATGAGATGTAGGTGAGATGGTAGTGACTTGGGATTCGCACGGGAGAGGAATGGGAGGGCTGCGGGCAGGGTTCGAACCTAATTGGGCAATGAAAATTCAAATTTTTGTTGAAGACACCTCTGTCACGTCAGCAGGGATGCCCTGGAGGTGTCCCATGGAGGATACCGTATAGCGGCTCCCGAAACCTCTCAACCAAGTCACTAATTATATATGGGCGGGTTCGGGATTCAGCGAAATTCATTTTTGCCCACCTCAAGAATAGCGCAAAATAAATAGAGTACTACTATTTGTACTTTCACTTTTGACCATATTAATAAATCCCCTATTGCCAACCATCACAACAGCATACACAAACCATAGTGAAAAAATATGGGTTTGACCTTGCTCTCAATTACAAAGTTTGTCAAATTTGTTTTGCCAAATGTGATTTACTTTCCAAACATGATTTATATGCTATTGCGGTTGCGCAACGAATTTAACAAATCTGGTGGGGATCCATACATTATCCAGAAAAAAATTTAGTGCCAAAGTAATTTTACACTTTTCCACTCTATTTTTTTGTGCAATTCAATGATTTTAAAACTCAAAACAACATTATCTACAAAAGTTTGACGCTACATATGCACATTCTATTTAGCAGCAAAAAATTACGTATATGTGGGCTGCCGAGCATGTGGAGCCAATATGTCAATGTAAGCGATGTTGGAGCACGACCTGATGCCACAACCCAATGCCAAACATTAATTTTGATCACAACATTCACATTACAATTCTTTCAATATCAAATCTCACACAGTTTTGCTCGTTCCAAAATTTGTTGGAGTGTTGCTTGCCTTATTGCCGCCAGGGCCGGCCTTGGGATAAGCCCAGTGAGCCGACCGTCTAGGGCATCCGGCTAGGGACATCTGGCTAGGGGCATCCGGTCAGGAGGCATCCGATTAGGGGGCATCCGGCTAGGGGGCCGGCTAGGGCATCTCGAACCCCAGGGCCGGCCCTGATTGCCGCCCATATCTCCTTGCAAGCTCTTCCCTTGAAAAGTTTCATATGTTCCCTAAAGTGATTTGCGGGAGTTATTACATCAACAAATAGTACACTAATCAAGTATAAGTGTGATCCAGCTAGATATATCAAAAAAGAGATCAATGGGTGTGGAAGTCGGCTACTACAGAAAAGTACTCAGTGAGCGTTGCTTATAAAACTCAAGCTGCTTTCTTACTGTCTCATGATGCTTCTGATCATAGTTTTCTCGCAGAAGCATGGGGTAACTTGGTGCTCAAAAGAGTGCAAAGTTTCATGAGGAGATTGCTAATCAACAGCATAGCGACGACAATAATCTTACAAGTTGAAAGATGTCAGTCCCATTGAGCTCTGCACGCTGCATTTGGTGAGGATTAGGAGAAGTAACAACAGCACATCTGTTCCTTGAATGCTCACACGCAAAGGGAAACTTGGCAAAAGATCTATAGTTGGCTAGGGATGCATAATGCAAACGACAAGGTGTCAACTATAGAACACTTTAAAAAGCAGATGAGCATATATCCTTCAAGCTCTAGAATGGCAGCGTGGAAGGCCATCGAAAGTACCACTCAACCGCCCTTTAGAAAATTAGTGTACCGCACTGGCCATCAGAAGTACCGCTCAACCGAAGACCGATGTGATTAAAAAAGTTTAAGCACAGTAATTAGGCACAACTAGCTTTCCAAAAAGCGGTGCTAGCGGCACTAGTGTTTGGAAGGCCGGTCAATTTAATAAATAATATATGTTATATAATTTATGTTTTATAAAATTTAAAAAATATATAATATTATAATTATATATCAAATTATTTAGATTATTTTTATATAGATTTAGTTGTACAAATTTATTTCGAAAATGACAACACAGTTTGCCAGCATCAAATGCTCCAACACCAAGATGTTGTGTCAGACTATGAATGTCACTAGTAGGAGGTGCAGGAGTGTTCCGTCCGCCCGTTTTCGAAAACGGTCCGGGTTTTTGAAAACGGTCCAGTCCGGGTTACGATAACCCAGACCATTTTCGAAAATGGGCGGGCGGATTTTAGCCCGCCCACCCGAATGCCTGACTCTAGTTGGCAGGAATTGGTATAATTACGTTAGTTGGCAGTTTAGTATAAGCGTTTATTATTGTAAATTTAAATATATTCAATTTTTGATTTATTTTTAAAAATAGAGATTACTTTTGTAATTCTTTTTTCAAGATTACTTTTCAAAAATAAATTTCTAATGACTCCAATTAATAGTCAATAATAAAAAAAACTGCTCCCTAATCCCTATCACAAATTATAGCAAGAGGCCAAACAAAAAACCCAAAAAACATTCAACGATGACTTGAACTCTCTCGCTGTTTCACAGCACAATACGCCAAGTGGCCAAACATTAAACCAAGAAAACATTCATACAATGACAATATGGAAGAGCCTTGCTAAAAAAAGAAAAATACTATTTGTACACATTTTTTTGACACTATTGATTGACATTGTGATGTGGCTAAAAATCACAACCACAATTAAAAGAAAAATAATATAACATGTGGTTGTGATGGTTGCCACTTCACAATGTCCATGAATGGTGTCAATAAAGTGTGTACAAATAGCATTTTCCATGTACAAATGGTGAAATTTTTTATCCACACAAAATTTGTGTCATTTCTCAGCTAACAGTGAACCTAAGCCCAAGGTCTCATGGAATTTTGAAATACTGATCACACATGATGAAAATATGATGCTAGTGCAACAGTTTTCTAAACCGGAATTATGGGAAGCAGTGAAAAATTGTGGAAGTAGTAAAAGCTTCGGTCCTGACGGATTTAATTTCAAGTTAATAAAATGCTTCTGGGATATTTTGAGGGAATCTATTATGGCATTACTTCAAAAATTCTGGACAATAGGGAAAATGCTCAAGAGTTTGAATGCAACAATGGTGGTCTTGGCTCCTAAGACAGCATGTCCTAGCGAGATTGCAGATTTTCGGTCAATTTCTATGGTGAGGTTAGCCTACAAAATACTCTCTAAAATCCTAGCAAAAAAAAGCTAAATAGGAACCTACCTACTCTAATCAGTCAAAAACAATCTGATTTTGTTCCTGAGAGACATATTTTGGGAAGCATAGTGATAGCTAATGAGATTTTCTCTGAGGCAAAAAGTAAAAAGAAAAAGTGCTCTCTATTTAAAATGGATTTCAAAAAGGCTTTTGATAGTGTCAATTAGGAATATTTGTGGTAGATTATAAGGGCAATGAGATTCTCAAATAAGTGAATGAGATGGTTGAAGACCTACGTTGAAATGGCAAGCCTATCTATTATGATAAATGGAAGTTCTTGAGGTCAAATTAAGCTGGGAAACGGGCTCGGACAGGGAGACTCATTATCTCCCCTTCTTTTTGCAATAGCAACAAAAGGATTCAATGCGATGATAGGAAAAGCTGTTGATAGAAATTTATTTGCAGGGATACAAAGTGGGAGAAGCTGAAATCCGAGTCACTCATCACCAATTTGCTGATGACACTCTCCTCTTTAGAAATGGCACAAGACAGGATGTTCTATCCTTCAAACATATTCTGAGATTATTTGAAATGGTTTCAGGTCTTAGAGTGAACTTCATGAAGAGTCAACTCTACACCATTAACTTGACATAGGCTGAAAGTGTAGCACAAGCCCGAGTATGGAACTGTATACATGCCACTCTACCTTTTAAATACTTAGGGCCCGTTTACTTCATGTGATTGAGTTTGATTACGGTAGTTATAGCCCTCAGTAACTAGTAACCACCATAATCAAACTGCCAAAACTGTTTATTGCGATGTTGATTTGGAGAGTTAAATTTGATCAAACGTCTCAAATCCTCAATTTTTCCCCCTCATTTTGATTCGAAGCGCTATATCCATCCCCGCAAAATGGTGTGATTCCGAGCGTTATCAATTTGCTCAACGCGGAAATGACAAACCACCGTCCTCTTCCACTGAACCGATGCATATAATCGAACCAAAACATCTCTCCTCGTTTTTATCTCCACAGGCGACGAAAATATCTTTCAACAGAGAAGAACCCTAGTTTTTTTTCGTGAAGATCCGACGCAATTCCAACCTTTTCAGCAACATTTGAAGGCTCTTTCATGGTAAATCTCACACCTTTACCCAATTCGAGTTCCATTTTCTTGTAATTTTGCACGTCTAATTCGCAAACCTGAACTCTAATTCTTAACCCAATTCACGAAGCATGATCACACTTCGTTTTCTGGAACAATATTTCGGTTAATGCATGCATTTTTCGTTTTTTGTTCAATCTTTTTATGCTTCTCGTTTACATTTTTAGTTTTCTGTTCAATCTTTCGTTTTTTGTACAATTTCTATTAATTCAATCTTTTATGCTTAATTTTGTTCAATCTTTGCTTAATTTCCTACTCACTATCCAATTGTTTGTTCAGTCTGTTACTGGGCTAATAATTGGAAAGTTCTGCATGTCCCTTACGGGAATGCATCTGTTATGCCCTTTATCCTATTTTGGTTGTGTCATTGTGATAGTTATGTAATTCCAATAACTGAAACAGAAACAGAAAGAAAGCATTGTCATAGTTCTGCCCATTTTTCATATTCTACATTATCCCGTTGATTGTCTGTTTGATGCTAGGTAGATGGTGTTGTGTTGATTGTCTGTTTGATGCTAGGTCGCATTTTCATTTGTTGTCTGCAGTGGGTAAGATACTGCTTATGCTTAAGTTAGGACCCTTTGTTTTTGCTTATGCTTATGCTTAAGCAAAGACGTTTTCTATTGCAGATGAAGAAGGGTAGCAACAAAATACCGGGGGAAAAGGGAAAGCTACTGCCTCCGAAAAAACTCCTGGGTAAACTACTGCTCCTATGAACATCTGCCAGAGTTCACCTTCGGAGGTGAGAGTAGATTCGCCTTACATGCTGAGTAGGCGCACCAAACCTAATGCCCAAGACCATTTGGACTTAAGGGCAGAATACGTTGCGGCAACTGAGGACCGACCCTTCGAGGAGGAGGAGGAGCAGCAAGGGGAAAGTCCAACAAAAGCCCAGCGACGCAAGGTTACCAGCGCAAGTGAGGATAGGGGGAGTGGGGCATAAAGAAAATGGAGAAGAAGAAGGTGTGGCTCCAATCCAAGGAGCAAGCCTTGATTGATGCAGCAAAACAATTAGTCCAAGAAAGAATGCGGAACCAAGGAGGGTTCAAACCTGGATTCCTTGTTTTATGTGCTGAAAAGATAGCCTGGAAGGTGAGAGGCAACACAATTTGGGTTGTGCCACATGTGAAATCAAAAATTCATGTGTGGAAGAAGACATATGATCTGCTCTCTGACTTCATGGCCATGAGTGGGGTGTTTGCCGACCCGACTACTCATCAGGTGGTGATGGAAGATGAAACAACTTGGAAGGGTATTGTGAGGGTAAGATCATTTTGTCCAGTTTCTTATTGTTTGTGTTTCTTCCATTTTTGTTCAGTTTAATTATGTTTCTGACATTTTTTATTCTATTGTGTTTGCAGACAAATCCGGACTACAAGTTTCTTAGGGTAAAACCATTTCCACTCTATGATGATTAGTGTGAGATATTCGGTAAAGATAGGGCAACTGGTGCCTACACAAGAGACTCTGCGGACATTGGTGAGACAGAAGGATCAAAAACTGTAGATGAGGAAGATGAATTGTGAGGTAGCGAGGACGGTGGGGAAGCAGTTCCTAGGGCTAGGAGGAATAAAGGAAACGTCCAATACCCGTAGAGGACGAAAAGACACGATGCTACTCCGAGATCAGGACTTATGTCCATACACTCCATACTCCTGTTGATCCACCGTTGGATGTTGCAAGGCGGTTAATGGAGGAACTGAGGCCATACACCCAGTTTAACGTATGGACCCGGACTGCTATCGTATCATACCTCCTTGACAATGTTCCTGCCCGACAAATGTGGATGATTCTCGAGGATGATGTCCGTGAGGAGTGGCTATGCTATCCCGTCGACAAAATCAATGCTGAAGTGGGTGCTAGATCACCTAAGGGAAAGTGAACTTGAACTATGAACTTGTTTTGATCAGGCTTTTGAACTTGTTCTTCTGTTGGGGTTATTAAGATGGATTTGAACTGGTGGTTAATGTCCATAATCTGTTGTTCTTTGATCTGGTGGATTTGAACTTCAATTATGAACTTGTTTTGATCTGTTGTTCTAAATTTGCTTTCTTTCGTTTGTGTTAAACTCCAGGTTTTTTGGTTTACTTTGGTTGATAGGGATTCAATGTTAAAAGAGGGGTATTTTAGTCTTTGAGAAATGTTATATGTATATAAGCATTTTGTACATAACCTGTACATAATATCATTTTGTGTTATAAACATTTAAGTTAGATGTCGTTTTGTTGGATATGACAAAATTACCCTTATATGAAACGACATCCGCTTTTGAACAAACTTACACAAAACGACATTATGTACAAATTATGTATAAAATTATTATGTACATGTATCATCTCTCTTTAATCTTTTAACCATCATTTAACTGTTCAATCAGCCTAAATCCACCTCAAAATAAACACGCAGAACCATAACTAACTCTATAAAAATCAACATCGAAAATCTGTTTACTACATTTGATGTTGATATCGATAACACTTCAAATTACTATCAAACTCAAAACCTTAAATCTGCAGTAAACAGACCCTTAGGGGTGATGGTTGGAGCTAATCCCCTGTGACTAGCAACATGGAAGCCTATTTTGGACATATTTAATAAGAGATTGGGTATTTGGGAAAGAAGAAATTTGTCCTTAGAGACACAACACTAACAAAATTAGTTCTCACAAGTATTCCTCTACACTATCTCTCCCTATATAAAGCTCCTAAGGGCTTCTAAAGAAAATGATGCAGCTACAAAGATGTTTCCTTTGGGGGAAGCTAAATGGTCATAGAAAATCATGTGGATTGGTTGGAAGCAGATCTTCTGTCCTAAAAACAAAGGAGATCTTGGGCGAACTTAGAAAAGTTCAACATAGCTTTTCTCAGCACTTAGGGAAATAAGCTGATAATGGAGTAGAGCAACTTATGGAAGCAAGTGATAACTTCTCTCTATGGTGAAATTAATCTAAGTCAGCAACAAATCAGCAACACACAAAGAGCAACAAAGCATTCATGCTAATGGAAAATGATGCAGAAAGAAGTATTAAGCAAGGCATGGTTCTATGATCAATTTATTCGCCAAATTGGCACAAGAGGTAACATGTATTGTTGGGAAAATAAGTGGTTGGGTGATCTAAACTTCGCAATGAAATACCCCGATCTATATCATGTAGCAAATGGTAAACACATTATGTTCGCTGAAAAGGGATACCATGATGCCAATGGATGGGCATGAAATTGTAGCTGGTGCAACATTTGTGGAGTTCATGAGGTTCTAAAATTGGAGAACCTTCTAGATATGCTGGAACAAGCACCCTCTCCAACTGCTACAAGAGATAGTTGGTCAAGAACTGATATCAACATGCAAGCCCCAACAGTAAAGGAAACTTATCAAATTCTTATGCAACCAGAATGGAGCCTAAGTAGTGCAAATGCACAGGCAAAGCTAGCTTGGAATAACCTCCTACCTGCGAAAATCTACGCTTTCAATTGGAGGCTTCTGAATAATCTCCTCCCAACGAGACGAAACCTACAGGATCAAGGCATGAATCTTCCAACTCTGAACTGTCCTCTATGTGAGTCCTATGAAGAAACAAAGATGCACTTATTTGCAGAATGCAGAATATCGGAAGCAATCTGGCAATGAATACACAAATGGTTGAATCTTGCCGAGGAGATCTCATCACACATATCCAGAATTTCTCGCAATTGGCTCAAAATTGTTGGAGATCCAAGCACTGGAATGCTCTCTAGCAGATAGTCACCTGGTTGATTTGGAGAATTCGCAATGCCAAGGCATTTGAACAGAAAACCACAAATTTCATGCATGTAGAGGAGCAAATACAGGTGAGATTTTGGCTCATACTAAAATCAAGGAATGAGATACCCAAAGAAATTACCTACACCAACGGGGCTACATCTCTAGAATTATGACCAGCTAGCCAAGCATGGCTTGCTTCGATCAACTGTGGACTGAACTTCTTCAATTCACCGCCGTCTTGGTTGGATATGGAGAGTGGTTCTCCCAGCGCTTCTTCACATGATCCACCACTTCTACAGGATACCGTGCAACACCCACATCCATCTGCACCATTGACGGTGGATGCCTTAGCACATGGCTTCGCCCCGTTGCACGGGGGGTATGACAGGGTCAGACGAGACACTTGAGTCTGGAGCCATGACAATTCTCACCGGAAATAGGCCAGACTTAGGCTGAGAGGGAGCTCCTGAGTCACACCGTGCAGCACAGCCTAGTTCACACAGACAACCCTTCCTCTTTAACCCTCCTGACGGACTTTTTTGAGCTTATTTGGAGCGTAGCTTCCTTTGTATACAAAAAAAAGTGAAAACTCCCAAATTGCTATGATCGGGAAATATGAGGCTCTGATGGAGAAGAAAAATCGACTCTATTTGGCAAAAACTTGTAATATGAGATGGAATATAAAGAGTGGGTCGATTTGTAAGTATAAGTCACCTTAAGGTGCAAAACAGTATTAATACAAAAATTAACTTACAAAAAAAGCTACAAACACTGTCATTGCGTATGGGTGTAGCAATTTTTTTTCTAGTCCAGAATGACTTAGGATCAGATTAATGAAATATGTCCTGAATAGCCAATAGATAAAACATACAATTAAATTAATAAAATTTAATTAATTATATAGTTATTTTATTGGGCAGGTTCCGATGACATGATTTTATATATGCATTTTTAATTCTGGCCACTACTATTGCCCGTTGACGGAATTGGACATATCGTTAGAAAACTTATGCACAGAAGATCATAAGTCCCATGTTTAGTTCTGGTTCCGGCGACTAAAATCCTATTTAGGACTATTTAACCCAAGGAGAAAATATGAAAATAAATTAAACATGATAAAATTATCCGAATATCACCTAAACTTGAATATGTTGGATTACCCTTCACCGGTTTCATCACAGACACAGCATATAACGATCATATCGCAAAGGAATTGACGGGAAATGGCTGAATTAGTAGAAACATACGCGTGTGCTCCGTCGACGGAGAGGGGTCGAGGCATCTCGGTATCGGGCGACTCAAAATCGAATTCAATTTTATATTGCAATGGGCGGGCGGTCATCATTCGGAATCTGGACCGGCCGATGGAGGTGGAGGTGTACGGTGAACATGCCTACCCGGCTACGGTGGCGCGGTATTCGCCAAACGGAGAGTGGATCGCTTCGGCTGACGTGTCGGGGACGGTGAGGATCTGGGGGACGCGCAACGGGTTCGTGCTGAAGAACGAGTTCCGGGTGCTTTCAGGGCGTATCGATGACCTCCAGTGGTCTCCTGATGGGATACGCATTGTCGCCTCTGGTGAAGGGAAGGGAAAATCATTTGTTCGTGCGTTTATGTGAGACTCTATGCATTCTGTATTGATTGATTATATTCCATTTTGATAACTTACGCTTAATGTCTGTCTGTAAAGCGCTTTGTTGAACTGCAGCATCTTATATATTACATTACATTCGTCAAGTGAAGTACTTGAAACATCTTTGGAGAAATGTTTCCCGACTTACCGTTCACATTTGTTTCAAAATGTGTTTTGATTATTAATTCTTTCCATGTTACGTAATTTTCCTAGGCTTTATTGGCAGGTGGGACTCAGGAACTAATGTTGGAGAATTTGATGGCCATTCAAAAAGGGTTTTGAGTTGTGCTTTTAAGCCTACAAGACCTTTCCGCATTGTAACTTGCGGAGAGGACTATTTGGTGAACTTTTATGAAGGACCTCCATTTAAGTTCAAGCTATCTCACAGGTATTTTATCCCCTTCTCTTTCAATGATAAAGACTTATCTATATTACACAGTATTTTGTAATGCTAATTTGTGAAACATCATTTTTTGCATCTTTTTTTTCACTTCTAAATTCTAATGGACCATATGGACCTTCGATTTTGACGATACGAACAGTTTCGACTGTTAAGGTCATTATGAATAAAAATTCGTTTACTTTTGTCTTATAACTGCTAAAGGGGTTTTATGATGCCTGGATTTGCAACCCTTGCCTCTCCTGCTATACTCTGGAGGATCTATTTTTTAACATTCGGTTGAAGATTTAGCTTGAAGTTTATGTAGCTCCTGAAGCAATTCCCTCTGTTTCCTTCCACCAAGATTGATCACTTTTAGCTTTGCATCCTTACAAGCGTAGGCTCTTTTCTGCACATCATATGCTTTTCTCAGCTCATTATACATCTTGGAGGTATAATTAATTTGAGGTAGGACACATCATTCTAGAAACTGTCAGGACGTTGGAAGTTCAAAAACTTAGGGTACTGAACTACCCGGGTGTTGAAACCAACCCTCCATGATTTGTGTTAGTATATTATATGATGTGAAATTGTTAATTTGATTTCTCTGTCAGTTTGTTTCCCATAGATAAGTCTCCTAAGTGTGTGAACACAAAATATGAAATAGCTGAGAGAAGCATATCATGTGTTCAGTATTGAAAGGTTTCATAGTACCGAGTAGTAAAAAATTTGATGAGTTGAAGGTGGGCTGCCTCTCGCCCAAATTAGGGGTGTACCCAATTTATCTGTCAGGTTTGGGTTACCTAAAACTCGATGAATTTTGGATTGATTTTCGGGTCCAACTATTGTACACAATTTGTCAAAAAAAAGGGTTGATCGTACTGAAAGGCCACTTTGTTAAACTGTTAGACCATAACCTGATTTAGTTTTTTGGAGCACTTGGATCTGTACTTGGTTTTCATAGATAGTTTTCATGTTGTCTGGCCCTGCAGGGACCACACAAATTTTGTGAATTGCGTTCGCTTTTCTCCAGATGGGAACAGATTTATTAGTGTAAGTTCTGACAAGAAGGGTATACTGTATGATGCAAAAACTGGAGACAATATAGGGGAGCTGTCTTCTGATGATGGCCACAAGGGAAGCATATATGCACTTTGTTGGAGCCCTGACAGTAAACACGTAATGCCAGTAGATTTCAATCAGAAGTATTTTACTTCCTGAACTGGTTCTACCTACCAAAGTTCTACACCTCCATAAAAGGAATGCATGTGTTTATCTCCACCTCTTGGATGTGGAAATATAAGGTTTTAGTTACTCACAGTTTATGAACTCATTAGATGAAGTATATATTTAGTGTTTCAAAACTATGAATAAGATGGGAATTGGTTGGTCAAGTACTAATTGCCACATAATCAGGAACTTTTGTTGCTTCCGAATATCTTTCCTTCTGGCACAAAATATTTTTTTTCCCATATAATGTAGATATCATATACATTAACATATATTTGCATGAAATACATAGCAGCATCTGTAGGTTGGGATATTTTTGTTTTAAATATGATGTTGATCTTATAGAGAAAATTATACAGATGATGCATATGAATTGATGCATTATTGTTGGGTGCCATTCTGATCTTAATTTAATATCACATAAAACTGCAAACATGAAAGCAAACTAATAGTCATTATGTTCAGCATTTTAAACTATCACGCTACTTCTCTCACTGTTCATCTCCTTTTTATGTCTTCCCAAAATTCGGTAATCAATTCCTCTTCTGTGTTTCAATTGCTGAAGATCTGAACTTAATTTTAGGCACTGACAGCATCTGCTGATAAGACTGCTAAAGTCTGGGAGATAACTGATGATAATAATGGACTGGTAAAGAAAACATTGACCACTCCTGGTTCTGGAGGAGTGGATGACATGTTGGTTGGCTGTCTCTGGCAGAATGACCACATTGTTATTATTTCTCTTGCGGGCACCATATTTCTGTACTCAGCTAGCGATCTTGACAGATCTCCACTAGAATTATCTGGACATATGAAAAATGTTAGCTCATTGGCAGTTCTCAAAAGTGAGCCAAGGTATATACTGTCCAGTAGCTATGATGGCTTAATCCTGAAGTGGGTTCAAGGTACTGGATTTTATGGAAAGTTAGAGAGGAAGGTAATTTCCCAGATTAAATGTTTTGCAGCTGTTGATGAAGACATAGTATCATCGGGATTTGACAATAAGGTTACTGATTCTTCTATATTTGAAGTCTTGTATGTTGGTGGGATTTATGTATTTTATAAGGCAAATATTGTGGAAATTTCCTTGGTGTTTGTCCATCCCTAGGATGTATAATTATCAAAGCACTTGTTAGAAGAATTGAATAGTCATCTGTGTGGAGTTTTTAGATGAAGTGATTATTCTATCGAGAGTCAGAGCCAACTTTAGAAGGTCATCTGTTCAAATCAAATCTCACCTCAACTAATTTTCAGTTATTGTGAAGGAAACTGCTTGTGAATGAGCTGGTGTGGTATTAATTTTAAATTTTATGTGATTATTCTATCTTAAGCTTTAGATGGGGCTATTATCCAATACGGAGTAGGAAATGCATTTAGAATCAAGCTTGAAAGGTATAAATTCACAAAATTTTGCACTAGCGTCCTTTGTTGGAAAATTATTATTATTATTATTTTCACTCGGAAAATACTCTCAGATGTTTCGCGAGAGGATGCCATTTCTGAGTTTGAAGTACTTTCATTTGATAGAGAAACCTCTATGTACTTCTGCAGCAATCTTAACATGAAAATGCAGAATCCTTTCATGTATTGCAGTCTGAAAATAGTTTTCATCTCATGTTACACGGCCAGTTATTGCCTTCTCTAAGATTTAATATTGGCAACAGGTCAAATGTTTATTCCTTGTATTTTTTTTTGTAATTCGAAACAGTGCCACGTATGCATTTTTTTTTTTTGGGGGGGGGGGGGGGGGGGGGGGG
>JAOYMZ010051424.1:0-13963 GCA_025802335.1 Pinguicula primuliflora | reverse complement strand
CTTGGTAAGCACGGGATTGCAGAATCCCGTGCTTACCAAGGCCGGGCGATATTATGGCGGCAAATCAATTATCCCGGCCTTCGCAAGGTCGGGATTTTTGCGAATTGGCGCCAAAAAAACGTCCGGCCTTACCAAGCCCGGGCTATACGCCCGGTGTTGCCAAGCCCGGGATGTGGCAAATTCAAAAAATACGCGAGTTCCTGTGGCTTAGTAAAAATTTGCCGTTTATCGATGTGCAGGAAGTTAACTAGAAGTAGGAACTTTGATTCAATCTTCCACTCAGCTTCTTCATTGTTCACGACGACGGGATTCATTGGGAACAGTTAATCTATCAGAACTGAAAGAAAATGAACACATTTTGATATGAAGTTGTCACCGTTGAGCTATGTGTCCAATTTCCATAATTCATCAAGGAAAGATTCTCAGTTTCTTCTGAAAAAGGACCTTGATATTCCAGACCTGAAAATATGGATTGCCGAGAGTTAAGATATCATAGCAAAAATATAAGTTCAAACTGAACAAGCTCATACATAATATGAGATGAGCTGACGAGTTCCTGCATCTTTGACTCAGTTTGTTTGTTCAGCCTCACTCTTAGCCTCATGAGCATATTTTTGAAATTTTGAGTTTTCAAATTTTTCGGTAGACTTTTTGTGTTACATGTATGCTTCTTGTGGTCTTATGGAGAGAGTGACTTGGTGTCTTGAGATATTATAACTGATTGCGGCGCTACCTGCAATGGCGTATAGCAGAAGAGATTCAATAAGCGTATTGTAGTTGACACAAATGGAGTGGGTCCCCGTGATGGTAGCAAGTAGGAAGATGGCATCATATATTTTCAATGCCTAAGGTTGAGATGAATGACTCCCTATTATTATATCATTCACTTGATGAAGCTCTTGGTTATTAAGTAAGCGGATTGAGTTGCTATACTCATAGCCCGAGTAATGTACAAAAGGTTATACATCATTTACTTAGTATGGAATCAAAGCTTATTTTTTTTGAGTTGGCTGGACAAGAGTTAAAGTGTTTGAAAGACTTTATGGTCAACCTATAGATGTGGGGGAAGAAAGCTACCCCAGTGTCTTTTCATTGTGATTCAAGAGGCATCTGTTAGAGTTGTAAAGAAATAGTGATCACAATGGAAAGACGAAACACATCGGTATTCGGCATAATTCACCAATGGATCATCAAAGAACGTTGTCTTGACTCAGGTAAAGAAATTTGAATGAAGCCAATGAGGTATGAATACTATTTATACATGCAGTAAGATGTTCTTTATTTTCTATTCATTGACTACGGTGATATGCTTATTTTATTGATTCCATTGGTTCCGTGAGTGGATATTACATTGCGATGCATTGTGATGGAATCATATGCATTAACCGTTTGTTGAATATTGCTGATAAATTCATATCCCCTGCATGGGTGGTTCGAGCAATAATTATTTGATGGATCTATCGATGAGGACCATTGAACTTAAGTCGCCCCATGTACGGGGGTAGAGAGTTGCATATAGGTTTTTCAGGTCTTTGCATACTAGGAAGATTGAGGGTGTATGTGCAACAATGGATGCAACTACTATATGGTATTTTTCATACTCTCCACATGTGGGGTTAATGGTTGTATACCTGATGTGAAAAAATGACCATATTTTAAATGAGTTCAAGACATAGTTTATTCATTTGGACAAAAGTCATAGACTCACTTCACAATCACAACTCACCAATTTAAATCGAAAGATATTGACATTTAAGTATATTACTCTTCCTCTACTCGGAGAAAAACAGTCTAAGTCACATGCGGGGGTTTAGTTTATGATATACTATTCGTTTGTGATTTTCTTATTTCTTGTTATTATTGATTTATGCATTATGATTGGTTCCATATTGAAAATTACATGTGTGGAGATTATATTGTAATATATTATTTTTGGAACTAATGCATTTATCTGTGTTAACTGTTTTTTATAGATTCATAACCCATGCGTGAATGGTTCAACTGAGCAGAACTTGATGGATCTATGGATGAGGATGAACAGGTACTATGGTGAAATGTTCATTATGTGAGTCCTATCGGAAAATGAGGGTAGAGAATTGTGATTCTTCTCATTTGTGGGAGCAGAGGACAATTGAGGATTCCCATGCATGGTTGGTCTGACCATCTTTCCGAGTAGATTGGGAATTGGTAGAGAATGGATATAGTTAGCCTTCCCATGCGTGGGATAAAGGAACATGGACTATATCTGCATTCTTCCCAACTTGATTTCAAGGAAATCGCAAAACAAAGCTGCTGAGATTGTTCAATCTTCGAAAAGAATATGAAATGATGTATATGCTTGAAACTGCGAGTTTAAGAGAGCATATTGATCGATTTATGAAGATTGTGAATCAAATCAGGTTGCTGGGTGAGAAAGTGGATGAATGTAGATTGGTTAAAAAGATTATGGTTACGTTGCCTACAAAATTTGAAGCAAAAATTTCTTCACTTGAGGATGCTTGTGATGTAACTAATATGTCTGTTTCTGAGCTAGTTAGTGCACTAGAAACTGCAGAGCAACGTATGGCATTTAGAGACTCACATAAATCAGCTGAAAAGGCTTTGTTGGCTCATAAATTCAGCAGAAAATTCGATGGCCAGCTAGATTTAAATTGTGAAATAAAAGATGAGACTAAGAAAAATAAATAGTTGGGAGAAGAAGGAGAAAGGAAAAGCAAAACCAATTAAGCCAATGATGAGAAAAGGGAGCAGTAAGTATCCTTTGTGCCCTCATTGCAAGAAAACAAACTACACTGAGCGCTTCTGTTTTTACAAACCTGAAGTTTAATGTAAGCAGTGTCAACAGTTTGGTCTTGTTGACAAAGTTTGTCCGAAAAATAAACAGAAACAGCAAGCTCATGTAGCTCAAAGTTCAGATAGCATTGAAATTCGGGAAGATCAGGTGTTTATGACATCTTTTACTAATGTTACTCAGACTTTAGAACAAGATGATTATACTTGGATGCTGGACAGTGGATGTACTAACCATATGACACCAAACGAAAGGTGTTTTATTTTGTTAAAAAACACTACTTAATATCAAGTGAAGATTGTTGATAAATCTTTACTTCTTGTAGTTGGTGAATGCATTGTAACTGTTCATACTCATAAAGGTACAAAATTGATTGATGATGTTCACATTGTGCCAAAGATTGCTCATAATTTACTCAGTGTGGATCAGTTTCTTGAGAAGAACTATCAATTGGTGATGAGAAATCAGAAGTGTGATGTGATAGATTCCTTGGGAGACTTTCTGCTCACTGTGAAACCGAAAAACATGACTTTTACAAATTGATCTTCAAGCTATTAATGTCGAGGCCCTTATTTCTATTTCTAAAAATTTTGCTTTATGGCACAAGAGATTTGGACATCCACATGTTGAAGTCTTGAAATTAATAGCTTCCAAAGAAATGATCAGGAACTTGCCAACTATTTCAAATATGTTTGATGTTTGTGGAGTTTGTCAGGAAGGTAAACTTCAACAGTTGCCTTTTCCTTCAACTCAAGATTTGAAAACAACTCAAAAGTTACAACTGGTGCACTCAGATGTATGTGGCCCTATGTCAGTTGAATCCTTAAGTGATAAATGTTATTTTTTGAGTTTTATTAATGACTTTAGTAGATACTGTTGGATTTATTTCTTGCAACAGAAATCTGAAGTGTCTGCTTGTTTTAAAGAATTCAAGAAGTTGGCGGAAAATTAGAGTTCCTGTTCTATAAAATCTTTTCACAGTGACACTGGCTCAGAATATATTTCAAATCAGTTTGAATTTCCTGAAAGAATTAGAATTCATCATCAACTCATTGTGACTTATACTCCATAAAAGAATGGTGTGAGTGAAGGGAAAAATAGAGCATTGATGAATATGGCTTGCTGTCTGTTGTTTGAAAAGCATATGCCAAAGTGGTTTTGGGAAGAAGCTGTAAATTGCTCAGCCTACCTACAAAACAGGTTGCCGATCAAAGTGTTGAAGTTTAAAACTCCATTTGAATTTTGTTTTGGTTCAAAACCATCTGTTGAACATTTGCGAGTTTTTGGCAGCATCTGTTTTGATACCTGAAGCTAAACGAGATAAGTTAGATAGCAGGATACAAGTTGGAATATTTATAGGCTACAGTAATGCAACTAAAAGTTACAGAATTTATCATCCAGTGTCAAAGCAATTCTCAGTAAGTCGAAGTTTGAAGTTTGATGAAAATGCACACTGGGATTGGGATAAGATGCTTATTTCTAAATCAGATCAGCCATTTATCTTTACATCTGTTGAGTTTTATGATGTTGATGATTCTGCAAAACAAAAGAAGATGTGATCACTGTCTGATATTTACGAAAATAGCAAGGTAGCCTCAGTTGAACCTACAAACATATATGAAGCAATGAAAAGTCGAGAATGAAAGTATGCAATGCAGGAGGAGTTGAAAATGATCTCAAAATATAAAACCTGGAGTCTGGTTGACAGACCTCAAGACAAAAATGTGATTGGTCTTAAATGGGCATACAAGTTAAAATTAAATTCTGACGGATCAATCAACAAATAAAAAGCAAGGCTGGTAGTAAAAGGTTTAACCAGAAAGCTGGAGTAGATTATTGCGAAACATTTGCTCCTGTTACCAGGTTAGACAGTGTTAAACTTTTATTATCCTTGGTGAGCAAATAAAATGGCATGTTTATCATCTTGATGTGAAATCAACGTTTTTAAATGTTGATTTGGATGAAAGTGCTTATATTGAACAACCTCCTGGTTTTATTGATAACAAGAATTCTGATAAATTTATCTGTTGCGTAAGGCTTTATACATCCTACACCAAGCTCCACGAGCATGGAATGTTACAGTTGATAAAAGTTTGAGATCTTTAGGTATTAGTAAGAGTGGAAATGATGCTGCTTTATATGTGAAATATTTAAACTCATATTATCATCTTATCTCTATTTGTAGATGATATATTGTTAAATGGAACTTCAATCTCTGAACTTGATGCCATGAAACAACAACTAAGTCAGTTGTTTGAGATTACTGACTTAGGCAGATTGTCTTATTTTCTGGGTTTGCAAGTATGACAATATGAAAATGGTATTTTTATCCATCAGTTTAAATATGCTTCAGATTTATTGAATAAGTTCAAGATGAAAAACTGTAAACCTGGCATACACCTGGTGTTTAAGGTGTAAAGTTTTTGAGAAAGGATGAATCTGGAGATGGTGATGCTACTATTTTTCGAAGTCTTATTAGATCTTTGTTATATCTATATGCTACGAGACCAGATATTCTGTTTATGACTAGTCTATTGTCTCGTTTTATGGTAAAGCCATCTGAAGTTTATTTTACTACTGCAAAAAGGATTTTACAGTATAAGGAACTGAAGATTATGGAATTCAGTTTGATTCCTCTGTTCTTGTTGAATTATCTGGATATGTTGATAGTGATTTTGGTGGTTCAGCTGATGACATGAAATGTACAACTGGTTATTGTTTTACTCTCGGAACTGGTATGTTTTGCTGGAGTACACATAAACAGGAATGTGTGTCTCAATCAACAGCTGAAGCAGAATATGTTGCTGCTGCTTCGGCAATAAATCAAGCTGTTTGGCTAAGAAAAGTTCTAAAGGAGATGAGACTTCTGAAGCCAAAGCCGACAGTGATACACTGTGACAGTAAATCTGCCATTGCCATAACTAAAAACCCATGCAGCATGGACGAACAAAGCATATCAACATCAAATATCATGCCATACGAGAAGCTAAAAAATTTGGTGAAATCTGCTTGGTATATTGCAAAAGTGAAAACCAGATTGATGATGGTTTTTCAAAGGCTAAACCCCTAAACACTATTCATAAAAAAAAACTTCATGTCTTTTACCAAGTATAAAATTATTTTAGAAAATTTTGTGATGGTAGCTAACTGTATCAGTTCATGTATATTTACCCCAATAAAAAAATTTTGGCCACTTATTTTTTTAGGTAGGTCAATTGGAGAATACTCTCGCTCCTCCCCACTATCCGAGAGTTTCACACTTCCGACTAATCTAGGGACCATGCACCCAGCCCAAATTCTCCTATGAATTAGGTCTGACCAAGCACTTTTATTAGGACTTGAACTCGAGACCTCTTAGTCAGAAGTTTACCTAATTGTCACCATACCAAACTTTTGTCCACTTATGATCAACTGAAATAAAATATATGATTTTTTATGTAATTCTCACGTGGTAATGATTTTAGAACTGACATTTTTGTTAATTTTTTATGCATATAAAGATCGTAAATATCGAATAGATTTAATTTTTAATATTATTTTATAATTATTAAAATCATTATATATACGATATTTGGACATCCTACCCCTCTTTAAATATTCCTAAATTCGGCACTTATTAAAGCCTCAATACTTATTTCAAAGGAAAGCACAAACTATTATACCACAACAAAGATAATGAGTTAGCACTTTGCAGATTAACTTACTGCAGGGAAAGATATTGTGATCCACCAAAGTACACATGTAGTGCAATCATGCAATGTGGAGGTCAATTTTAGAATGTGCCATGTTCTTTTTTCTTCGTTACTAAATTGTCATGCCGCGCTGAAGCCTTCAGCGTGGATGTTAATCGCACTGAAGGCTTCAGCACGAAGTCCTTAATTCGTCATTAAGGACTGTGCGCTGAAGCCTTCAGTCAGCGTGGTGGAATTGCCATAAGTAATTTCAACCTATACAGGCAGTATAGATGTGTTCCATATACAGACAGAACAGGGCGGCAGTGCTGGTACGCAGTGATGCAAGGACAAAAGGCCCAAAACACATATTTCAGCTCCTTCTCCATTGGGTTGTCAATATCCTCAAGCCTCCAATTGATGGTTTGCAAATGCAATGCACCTATGTGCAAGTATACACAGCCACAAGTAGTAATCTCACTAGTAAGTAAGAGTCATCTCCCATGGAAGTAGGTCTAAGACATGCTTGTTCGAATGAACTTTTAGAGTAACCACAATAGTTTTGAGTTGTCACTACTCTACTTAAACTAAAATGTAACTTAAACAACTAAACATAACTAGCAATCACTCAAGATAATTTCAACCGAACCACAAGATGCAATGGTAGCAAAGTAAGTAACTAAAGATGGTCAACAATGATGTAAAAATGCTTAAGGACTCGGTGTATCACCTCCTTATGTGTTCATGAATTTCTTTTTCAATCTAATGCCTAGCTTAACTCATCTAATTCCACAAGACTCCAATGCAACCACAGCTCACGGTCAAGATAGTGGCTACTCTAAACCTTAACACGAAGAGTTCATCGACCTCAACCTCCACCTGGTGTATATTGGTGACTTAGAGTACAATAAGACTATCTCTATATGTGGCACTACAAGTTAGGGGTGTTCTACCCCAAGAATGGTAGTGTGATTGAGCCTAGTGTCGAGATCAACCCTTGTGAGCTTGTTTCTAGCTTGACCTAACCTCCGTGAATGTAAATCTCGTACACAAGAACACATCCATATGAAAAGCAAGCTCAATTAAATAAGATAAAGTAAGTTAAGGCAAGAGATTAGATTAATTCAACATGAAATCCATAAGGAGGCTCAACCGAGCCTTAAGCTACAGAGTTTGGTGGGTTACTGTATTAGTGTCGGATGTCGGGATTACATCGATCCTGTATTTTGTATCAATGTTATCATCAATGTATTTATTTTTATTTGATAATACTCAGTGAGTTACGATCAATATATCAAAATAATTTAGATCGGGAAAACAAAAAACTTATGAATTCAGAGTATGTACACTCGAATGCCGACACCAGGTTAACTACGTGTAGTCACGTTTACCACATCCACCGAGGAATGGACGACGACACTATCTTGGTTTACGTTCACCGAAAAAGAAGAACACAAATCGTCATTCGTTATTTGGTTGTATAGCCCAATTGATATATCCAGATTCACTGGGCGTTGTCGCTCCCGTGACGCATGACGTGTGTACGACAACTCAGTTATTCGGGTTACGTGTATGGGAAAATTCAGACAGGTCGTCGATATTTAAGAAAGTAGGGAAAAAAATAAGTAGGGTACTGAGACCGAATGCTGTAACCGAGTTAATTGCGTGTAGTCGTGTTATTTGCGATTGCCGTCGTAATCACCACGACACTATTTGGGGTAACAGATTAACTTTTAAAATTATAAAATTTTAATAATTAATATATATTCACTAATATAAAAGTAAATAGTGTTGGAAGATGACATAATCATATGTGTGTCAATATCAATTATTTTGGACACACTACGTGAGATAAGGTTATATTCTCATACGAGTCGATTGTTGTGAACAAAGAGACTCCATTGTATTTCTAGTAGGAGTATCTTGACTTGGAAATGAATGAATTATACATAGTGCAATTACATCTAAAGAATGAAGTTGTGACATTCTGATTGGGGTCAAGACATCAGGATACAGGTCAGGATGACGAATTTAGGAATAATTATTGGATCCTGGTTGTTTATGAATCTAAGATATAGGACCCGACTGATGTATTCGGGAACATAACGTATAGTCGCGTAGTTGTCGAAATTATTCTAGCCTCTATGGTTTAGGGCCCGGCTAATGTATTCAAGTACACTACGTCGAGTCACATAATTCTCGTCATTGTTCTAGTCTCTTGGCATTAGGGCCCGACTAACGTATTTGAGTATACCACGTCAAGTCACGTAGTCCTCGTCAAAGTTCTAGGTTTTAGAGTTTAGGACCCGTCTAACATATTCGGGTACAACACGTCCAGTCGCGTAGCTGTTGTCATTTTTAAAGCACATCAGTTTAGGGCCCAATTCAACCTATTTGGGTACACCACGTTCAGTCGCGTAGCTCTCGTCAATGTTCTAGGTTTTAGGATTTAGGGCCCGACTATCTTATTTGGGTACAACACGTCCAGTCACGTAGTTGTCGACATTTTTGAAGCATATCGGTTTAGGTCCCGACTCAACTTATTCGGGTAAACCACGTCTAGTTGCGTATTTTATTGTGATTGTTCACCTCTAGGGTTTAGGGCCCGACTGATATACCAGTCGCGTATTTATCGGAATTATTCTAGACTCCTGGGTTTAGGCCTGAATTATTTGGGATAAAACTTTAAACCTGGGTTAGCCGCGTATCGAGGCACTTGATCACTACTACAGGCATGACGGACACGGGATGTGATGCTCCGAACACGTGCAGTCGCAATTTAACCTTGCACCTCTTTTCTTCATTTTGCATTCCACAACGTCCATTAATTTAGGATGGACCTCATCGACTTCGACGTCGTCGTCCTTGAGATGTTTGAGTCACTTACTAGCATCACAAGTTCAAATGCCTATATAGTCGGCGAAGTTCTAAATTCATACGCCACATCTACTCCCGACGTTGCGGTTCAATTGTCTGACAATGAAGATTTACAACACTTTGCCACTGGCGCTGCTTCCATTGTTATCGACTCATCGTATTTTGTCGCTGCCCTTCATATCGCAGCCAATATTAAAGTTCCCTCCAATATTGACCTTGCCTTAATGGGTAATTTTGCTGCAAGCATCGCCGACGTACATGGTTCCGTTTTAGTCGCAATTACAAAACTAATAGTCAATCATTCCGAAGCAATACTTGCCGCCATACGTGCTGCCGAACGTGACCTTGACAGCATTGCTCATGATATCGAGGACAAAGTTACCGTGCTCCAATGGTTGCTCTTATTTGGCCTTTTGTCAATTTTTGTCATTTTGTATGTACTGCTCCTATATAATGGTTATGTTGGGATCATCTAGATTGTTCAAACTTTGATCACTCTGTAACTCTGTTTAATATGGAACACCGAACATAGAATCGTATCTTCACGATAGGCGAATCACACCCAAAACGTCCGTAAATTAAATAATTTAAATATGAAACATCGTGACTGAGAACAATTTACGAATATTTAAGATTAAATTACATACCCGCTACCGATGGGATATTGGCGACTGGTCGATACGGGGTCTCCATTGATGCTAGGGGGATTGTCACAACTCATCCATACGGGGTCCCTATCGACACAAGCAAGATATTCGCGACTCGTTCTTACGGAGTACCAAACGTTGCAATCGGGGCATTGGTGATTTGTCGATATGGAGTTCCAACCGATGTTGGCAGGATATTCGTGACTATCGATACGGACTCCAAATTGACTCTAACGCGATATTCGAGATTGGTCGATACGGGATCCCCATCGTCTCCAGCGGGATCTTCGCGACATGTCGGTACTAGATTTCCAGCAACGCGTCCACCTCCACCTCCACCATTGCATGTCTTCGGATAATGTCTGTGAACATCGCACTTACTATAATGTTTTTTGCATTTGGCTACTGCTTCGACGCCCAATTTGTGATGTGATATTGTTAGTCTTCCTCCCTTTCTTTCAATTTTTGGGGGTAACACTTGTATCCTTCGGATCGTTTCGGGAATGACATGCGGTGACAGCGTGGTGGTCGGGTATATCATATCGCAATATGCATCCACCAAATACTACCTTGTGAGGTACAGCGAGATAAGGCTGTATACGCAAATCTCAGCTTTATTGGCTGCTGCAAATGCATGTACACATGGTGATTCGCCTATATTAAACTCCATGCAATCGCATGACTTCGTAAAAATGTTCACCAAAGCAGACACATTACCACCCGTAGAGACTTGATACTCATGTTCATTGAGCTGATTGACAACCAGTCTGATTTGGACCAGTAATCCTTGAACTTAGCTTCTCAAAGAGCTGAGAGGGGATTGTTTCCAGACGTAGCATGCTGACGTCTCTCATTCCACAACTGTAACATTTTTTTTCTGTTAATGCACTCAATAGGGCAATAACTGGGTATTCTCTCTGGTGGCCTAACACTGAGTTTATTGATTCGACAAGGTTTGTTGTCGTGATATTATACCTTCACCGTGGGTAGTGGTACCTGGCCCATTTCGAATGACCAACCTCATGTTCGAGGCACGTAATGATCGAAGGATACTTGGACACGATATCTGCCATGCAACTATTGAATTCTTCGACCCTGTACGCATTGACAGTCTTTCAGTACGATCCGATGATGCTTCCACACTTGAAATTTTGCTTTAAGTTCTGCCCGAGATGCCATGCACAAATGCTGTGATGGGCATTCTGGAAAACAGTTCTCATCGCTGTTGCATTCGGTATCGCCAATGATGTCTTTCAATTTTGATAGGAACCACGTCCACAAAAATCCATTATCCGAATCAACAATTCCCCAAGCGAGTGGATAACACTTGCTTTCATTGTCCTGTGGTGTGGCAACCAACATTATTTTCCTGTATTTACCTTTCAGAAAGGTGGTGTCAATCCCAATCACCTTCCTCATGAAGGCGTAACCCCTTATCGAAGTCTCGAATACCAAAAAACAATACAAGAATCTGTTGTTACTGTCGACCTCTTTGTGAGTTACGGTCTCTGAATTCGACTGTTCGAGGAGATAAAAGTGGGATGCAAGTTTGCTGTAGTTTTCTTCAAGCGAATCTCAGATGATGTTTTGAGCACATCTCATCCCCCACCAGGCTTTGTCATAACTAACTTGTGCTCCCAGGTTCGTGCGAACTCATAACTGGATTATTTTCGGAGCAAGCCCCTTTCTAACACCAACAAATTGAGGAACAACAAGTTCCCCTATCATTGCAGACGTCGCCTGTCGATGGCTTGCATGTCTGTGCTTGAGAGAATAGTTATGATCTCAATTGTAAGTTCGGATTGTAAAATACTCTGATTCATCACAGACTTTCGCCCCTCGGACCCTCAATTGGTAGTTTTGATCGACGCATTATACGACTAATAAAGATTTGCTGAATTTTCTTGTACGAACTTCAAAATTACCATCAAACACGGTGAAAATCAATTTCTTCATCAATTGCTCTTTAGAGTCGTAATATTGACCTATATGGATGCCTGATCCATCCCCAAATGTATCAACGGGTGACAGTATTAACTCATCACCTGTTAATACTTGCTCAGACTCGTTTATAGGATCATTGTATGGATACAAATCATGTATCGAATCATCCAGAGGCTGAGACTCGCATATCGTCGGATCATTCAGAGGTGGAGATTCAAGTATTGGATCATCCAGAGGCTGAGACTCATATATCGAACTGGGGTGTACTTGCCTAGCATCCTGGCTTGTAAGATTCAAGTTTCTACGTACCGCCATTTTTGTTCTGTGTGTGGTGGGCGGTTTTCTTGCGCAGTAGAGATCGGGGGTGTATCTAGAGTTTTCCGATTTTCAATTCTAATCACGGGACCGAAGTAGTCGTCATCGAAATTTTGATCAACCTGCTCGCCATCCGGGTTCTTCTTAGTATGCAAAATAACTTTCAAGATGTTTCTCGTTGAATTCTCGTTCTGACGTTGGCTTAAAAATTTCAAAGCATCGCCGTCATCATGCAAGAAAATTGTAGACTCACCATGATCACACTTCCTGTTGGAATTGTACTGCAAAACTAGATCAAATGTATCTTTACTGAGTCCGAATTTGTTGTACATGAGATCTAATAAAGGTGTGAACAATATGTCCTCATCGATTTGAGCAACTCTTAAATTACATTCGACGTCCACAACTATGATATCCAGATGATCCTTTACTTCCAAAAAATTTGCAATCTTATAAAATAGAGTCATCATCATCTGCAAATAATGGAAAACAGAGCAACGTATGTAAATATAGTGAAATTATAGAGTCGGGTATCAAGACGACATTGGTCTGTTAAGACTGAATGAGTGAACGACGACTAGTCGTGTGAGACACGAAACTATCCGTTCACTTTCACGCTCCCAAACAGAACAACATATGTAAATGTGGTGAAATCATAGAGTTGGGTATCACGATGTCATTGATCGTGTTAAGACCGAATGAGTAGAGAGTGGCAAATGGTCCGGGCTAAACGGGCTTTTCGCCCGGACCAGACCATTTAGCCCGGACTGTTTAACCTATTTCGGAAAACGGGCGGATACGGGCGGGTTGGATGTCGAAAACGGGCAGTCCGGGCTTTATCCATTTAACAAAATGGGCGGATACGGGCTTTATCCGTATAACCTGTATTTATAATTAAATATTTTTAATTTATTTTTTATATAAATATATGAGCATATACGGGCCAAACGGACGGGTAAAATGGGCCAAACGGGTTAAAATAAAACAGAAAAAAGGGGTTAAACAGGCAGATACTGGCTAAACGGGTTAAACGGGCTAAGCCCGTATACGCCCATAAAAAAACTGTCCGGTCCGGATCAGACAAAAAATAAAATGGGCGGGCTTAGGCCCGCCCGTTTTTCTAAACGGTCCTGTCCAGGCTGCAGCCCACCGGACCGTTTAGAAAAACGGGCGGGCAGGCTTTAGCCCGCCCGCCCGTATGCCGCACTCTAGTTAGGAAAAACCCTTATACAATTCCACTGATTTCCCCACAATTACTTACAATCGACGAGATGGTTTTCTTCCTTAGAAAACTCTAATTCCCGCTTCTCCTATTGTCTGCTCACAATCACGCTATGAGTAATGATACTGCTTCCTCTCCTCCCCATTCCGACCATAGTGAGGTTATTTATATTCACCTATCCAACTGTTTCTTCCCCACCTCGTGATTCAATGTCGTAGCGTGATTCTGGTAGATTTTAAAGGAGGTAATTACATTCCACGACCAGACGGAAGGCCGGTGATTCTTCCCCCCAAAATTACTCCTCATTCAAGTCGTAGAATCCGTCGATCACCCTTGTCCCTATTGGCTGAATTTTCAACCGAAATCCTCAATTCCTAAGTCTAGGTTAGAACTCTTCCCCGCGTTCATAATTTAAGCTCTGATGTGCCTCAAAGTGCTAGGTGCAAGTATACACCACCAAGTTGTAATACAATGCTTCAAGAGCAAAGGTCATCTC
>JAOYMZ010051413.1:0-13963 GCA_025802335.1 Pinguicula primuliflora | reverse complement strand
TATGACTTGAAGTTGAGGCTTGATGATGCTACTTTAGTATGAATCCAACGGCTTTGATTCTTAACAGTCATGCGGACCATGCTAGGAAAGCAGTCGAGTTGACATGAATGCTCATTAGTGTCTAAGGAACAATCTGTCTTGCTCATCATATTTGCACGGGCGGTTACATTATGTATGTAATCAAATATTATATAGCTTAAAGAGAATTCGTAGCTATCGGTGATGCAAAGAGGATTTGGGGTATCCGCATTTTGAAAATGTCATGTTAGTTTGATGGTGACTTAACAAGATGTTTCGTGTTACTTATATTGATCGCACAACTCATTACTCGTATGAAGTACCGAGAGAAAGTTTGAACAACCCATTGCGACTGGTGTAGCCGAGTGGGAGCTTTTAGGATGTGGCTTGTGTAGTCGAGTTGGAGCCGTAAGACAAATACGTTATTACGTTAAACAGTACGACTTATGTAACTAAGTGGAAGCTGTTGGACGTTAACATAATTATGGCATAATGTAATTAAAGATTAAATTGCAATTAATGTGTTTAATTATAATTTAGATCATTATTATATTAAATGGGCTTTGGCCCATATTGGCCCATGTGTACTCCTATAAATAAGGAGATTGCCAAAAATCCTAACGCAACTCTTTGACGCTTCCATTCTAGTTTTCATAGTTATCTCAAAGTGTTGCCTCATCATCTCAGAAGGAGAGTCTTGAGTTGTGGAATACCACCGGGACTCTGGTAGCCCCGTTTGAAGATCTACTCAACCGGAATAATATGATCAATCACGCTTCCGCTATAAAGATACGATTTTGTATTCGTATTAATTATTAGATCTGTTATAATATTTAGGAGTAAATTCCTAGCAAAAAAAAAATGTCCCATTCAATCTTTTCGTAAACAAAAAATGCATAAACAATTAGAAGTGATTTTGAAATAAAATTCCCAAATTATGAACCATAAAAATCGAAACCCTAATTTCCAATTTATAGATGAAAAGAGTTTGATTTCATGAAATTGACATAATTGAACATCTCAAATCACTCAAAAAAGTCCCTAATTCAAATGGAATCGAAAAATCTCCAACTGAAACCTACACAAACGAAAACCCTAAAAATTACCTTGTTGATAGAAATGAAGCTCGTCTTGAAAGAATGATGAAGCTCGTCTTGAAAGAATGATGAAGCTCGCCAAACCCGTTCGTACTTTTAGCTTTGTCTAAAGATGAAACGAAAGTCTCGTTTGAAGAAGATAGAAGAAGAGGTTCGTCCTTTGAAGAAGACGTTTGTTGAAGGAAGAAGAAACTCGTTCGTACAAAGGTCAAGGAATGAAGCAAATAGGTTCTTTTAGTTTTAAAAAAGAAGTGTTTTTTAAATTTAAATATAAATAAAAAATATTTTATTAATTATATATATTTATATTAATATTATATTATTATTCGCGAGCGGCTCATTAAGAGCTCGCGAACAAGCTCGAGCTCGTTAAACCTATTCGCGAATATAAGTGTGGGCTCTAACTCGAGATCGTTAAGCTTGACGAACCGAACGAACGAGCTTTTAACAGCCGAATATGAGTCTGTCCGCGAACAGCTCTGTTCGTTTACAGCCCTAGTCGACTAGCTACATTTAGTAAGTTTTTCACCCTGTCCTCCACCAAAGTACACTAGGTGCACCGGGGAGCCTGTGTCTCCATTTCTATTTCAAGCTTTTTCTGTTTCAAACCCACAATTCACAATAGCCTCACCTGCCTGAACACGGACCATCTCTGTCCACCATCTTAGTCCCTTCATGGCCCCCATCTTGGCTGCTAATTCCCGACACTCAGACCATTTTCGTAGAGATATCAGTCGAGGGAAAACCATAGTTGCCCTAATAGACCCAAGTGCGCATATCCCAGAGAAACCCCTCCCTCGGTTAGGTTGCAGTGGCTTGGAAGAACCGGTAGAGAGCATGAATGTTTTTGTTGCCTGGGACTGCGCTATGAGGATTCGGGTACAACTTCATCTGCAGGAAACAGAAGCAGAAGAAATTACATTCTACATAACAACTTTCCCGTTGGAATGCACTCTAGAGGAACTATTGGAGAAACTAGATGCTGTTGGCCCCAACACCTCATTCAATGTGGCTAGAAAGTTATCGGTTTTCAACCTTCCATTTGGAATTGTTAGCTATACCTGCAATGACATTGTGGAGCTGCTTATGAGAAAGCTAAATAATATATGGCTTGGAGCATATAAAATCAGAGCTAACATTGCGCGATTCCAAAAGAGAACAAGGTATCTGCGGTAGAAACCAAGTAAAGTTGTGGTTAAACAGCCCAACTGGTACTGGATAAAAAGCGATGCTCTCAGAACTATTGTCTCTTTTAAGGATGCACTAAAAGCAGGTGGAAGGAAGGACAATGTTAAAGTACCTGTAAGAGGTTAACATACCCTAAAGCAACAGATCGAGCTACTTGAGCACAATGCAAAGCAGCAGCATATCCTGATACTGAAAAATCACCCTGAACTGGAACAACAACACAAGATACAAAATGGCTGTGACATAGCTGGGTGCGTGTCTTGAAGATAGAAACACACTGGTCAGAGTTACTCGGATGGTGGCAAAGAGCTGGCTGCACTATTCAAGATTGATAGAGCTTGGCTGAACAGGTGGATCGTGTCGGACTCTGACTGGACACAACATCCACCATATAAGGAGAGACATCGTTGGATCAAATTATATGGTATTCCTTTCTCCTGTGGGAATGATGCAATACTTGAGAAGATTGGATCTATGATTGGCAAAGTGATAAAAATTGACAAAGCTACCTCGGAAAAGAGCTACCTAGAGGCAGTGCATCTACTCATTCGTACTAGTATTCATAAACCAGACAATGGTACTTTATGGATTTTAATTGATGGTCAAGAATATGAAGTTTCTGTGGTGGAAGTAGGTAATGAAAAGTTCACTAAAGCATTGATTGAATGCCCGAAATCAATGTAGCAAAAAGTGACTCAAATTGAGACGATGATTATTATTCTGAATTTAGACTTGAGGATTGGAGCATTGGTTGGAGGAATCAGAGTGTCCCATCTGCAATATGCGGATGACACATTAATACTACTTGAAGAAACTAAGGAGAATCTCACAGCAATAAATGGGATTCTAATGGGATTTGAGCTTATTTCGTGTTTTCAGATCAACCCTAAAGAGTGAACTGCTAGGACTAAATGTTACAACACAGTAGCTAGCAGATTTTGCTGAATACATGCGATGTCAAGCTGGAAAGTTGTCATTTCTTTACCTGGGCCTTTCTATAGGCGATATTCCAAATAGAAAATGAATGTGGGATCAACTTGTGATGAAAATGAAGAATAGACTAGAGAGCTGGGATAACAGGATATTGTCTCTAGTAGGTCGAGTAACGATCATCAAGGCAGTATTATCTAGTTTGACACTATACTATTTCTCATTGTTACGGGCCCCATTGTAAGTGCTGAAAAATTTTAAACCAAATGATACCTCAGTTCCTCTGGAAGAGCAACTCTAGTCACCGGAGACCCATCCATTGGGTGAAGTGACTGGATATCACACTGAAGAAAAAGAAGGGGGCTTAGGAATAACAAACTTGGCTGATACGAACATGGCTCTCTAAGCAAAGTGGACATGGAGATTAATGACAGAAAAGGAGAGTCTTTGGGGAAAAATCATCCGCAGAAAATACTATCAGCCGATAGATTACATGGCAGATCCTTGCCTCATCACAATCCCTGATAACTGCTCCAGATTGTGGCAGGATATCTGGTCAACCTCAACAATAGAAAGTTGGTTCTGCAATAATATGCAAGTTTCAATCAGCTTGGGAAGTGAAGACTTATTCTGGAAATCTCGCTGGTGTGAAGATGGAGTTATCTCGGTTTTGTTAAGTGAATTATACATATTGGCAGTTGGTAAGACAATGACACTCAGATGTTGGCACTTGCTCAGCCAGAATAAGGATACAGATCAGTTGGGAGAGGACACTCTCATCTTCAGAAGGCAACTAAGAGTATGGGAGAAAGGACAGACTGCTCCAATTAATGTCATTAACCAAAAGCCTCTCATTAGAAGGGGAAGAGGAAGACAAATGGAACTGGAACTTAGAAGCTGTTGGAAAATATACTTGCAGATCAACTTACAAATGCTTCCAGAGCTCCAAGCCACCACCAGCTACTGAGAACAAAAACTTAGCGAAAGCTTGGAACAATATAGCCCCAAAACGAGTGCAATTTTTCATACGAAGGTTGCTGCAAAATAGAAATCCAACCATGGATAACTTGGAGAGGAGAGGAGTAATATGCGGGGAGGCAATCAGTAGACGTGTTTGATACGCAAAAGAAAACAAAACTGCAGTTCATCTATTCCTTACCTGTGAGCATGCAAAGAAAACATGGGAAAAAGTGACAGCTTAGCTAAATATACCACAACTCAAAGGTATTGAGTTCTGAACCACCTCTATCAATTTGTGTAGGGACACCAAGGAGTAAGATGGAAGAAGATAGGCCTGATTGTATGGAGTGCGGTGCTATGGTTCCTATGAAAAGAGCGGAATTGCATAAGATTTGATTCAGAAGGCATGGAAGATGTGTTTGAGATAGCGCGTTGCTCAATCTAGCATTGGGTCCATGCAAGTAAGCTGATCAACGAGGAAAACAGAGTTGAAGCTTGGAAACGTAATCGGCTAGCGGCCATCTTGCAATAATGGAATGTCCATAATAATTGTAATACATTTAGGAAAATCAATAGCCATAGCTGCAACGATATATGCGTAGTCATTAACAGTTGCAATGCATATAGGGGAGGCACCTTCATGTGCGAGAAGAGGTGCCAAACTCTGATTTTGTATAGTTTTAAAGTTTTAATGCAATTGAATTATCCAAAAAAATGATATAAGATGAGCCGATATAGCAAGCTCAGATTCAGAGGATACTCAAGAAAAAACCACAGTAATCACGAATATATTTTATATCTCGCAAAATGTTATTTGAAGGCACCTCAAGAAGAAAAACTAGAAACTCCACGAAAAGGGATCATCATCTCACTAGTTGCAGCGTCTACTCGTTTAGACACGTGGCCAGTCCATTCACTCCTAAAACCTGATAATTTATTGGACTTAATCTAGAGAGATTGAATATGGTTTTGAAGGGAAGTAGCAAGCTTTTGTTTGGTCGAACAGGACTTTGTGCTCTGTTCGTCAGTTTTCCTTCAAGGAGAGGAAATGCATGATTGAGGATAAGTTCTCACAATTCATTTCACAGTCGCAGGCTTATATACAAGAGAAGAAAGTGCTTACAACAAAAACACACCTTCACAAAAATGCGAGTTTACACATAACCATCATTAACTAACTAAACAATAAATTATAAACTTAAACCTGCGATCAGCATCACTATTTTATCACTCCTCCATGATGCTGAGTGATTCTACCATTCCCAGCTTTCTCATCGGCATAACATGTCTTTCTTTCTGCAGTGCTTTGTTGAATATATCTGTAACTTGATCAGCTGAAGATCAATGTTGCAGTGTAATCATCTTCTCTTGTTCTTCTTCTTGTATAACATGAAACTTGATTTTTATGTGTTTTGTTCTGCTTTGAAACACAAGATTTTTCACCATGGCTATAGCAGATTCGCTGTCACAGAACAAAATTGTAGGACCAACAGGAAGCATGTTCAGCCCATCCAAAAATTTTCTCAGCCATAAGGCTTGATTAATAGCTGCTGCAACATACTCCTGCAGTAGATTGAGCCACAGTTTGTTGTTTTTGAGTATTCTAACAGAAACCGGCAGATCCAAGCGAAAAACAGAAGCCTGAGGTGCTTTTCATGTCATTTTGTGATCCTACATAATCACTGTCTACAAATCCATGTAAAGATATAGGCACCTCTCGTTCAATCATTAATCCAACTTTCACTGAGCCTTTTTTATATATATCCAAGTACTCGTTTAGCAACTGTAAATTGAGCTTCTATAGGTGCACACATAAACCGAGATAACAAATTGGTAGCAAACATTATATCTAGTCGTGTTGCACACAGGTATAGCAAAGATCCAACCAAACTGCGATATTTCAAAGCATCACTTAACTCAGCATCATCACTTTTATATGAAGAAGTACCATGAACAATAGGTGTACTCAGAGTTTTGTAGTGCACCATATCATATTTCTTCAAGAGATCCATGGCAAACTTTTCTTGCGGCACATATATTCCTTTTCCAGTTTGAGAAATTTGCAGTCGGAGAAAATAACTCATCTCTCCAAGATCTGTAATCTCAAACTGTTGTTGTAATTTTGTTTTCACATCAAGCAATCCAAGCTGATCATCTCCAGTTAACATGATATCATCATTATAAACAGACAGAATAATGCAACCAGACTTTGAAAATTTCAAATACATCGTTGCCTCATTTATACTTCTTTGAAAACCAGAACTAATCAGCATTTTATCAAGCTTCTGATTCCAATCTCTTGGAGCTTGATGCAATCCATATAAAACTTTTTTTTAATAAATACACTTTACCAGGTAGAAGTTAATTCTCGAACCCAGGAGGTTGAGAAACGAAAACTTGTTCAGTTAAATCACCATTCAAGAAAGCAGATTTTACATATAAATGCATAACAGACCAATTTTTATGTACAGCAGGAGACAGTAGCAGTTTTATAGTGTCTAACCTAGCTACTGGAGCAAAAGTTTTTGTGTAGTGTACTCCTGCTTCTTGATCAAAACCTCTCACCACTAATCTGACCTTGTATTTGTTGACAGAACCATCAGCATCAAGCTTTGTTCTAAAAACCCACTTCAAACCAACGATATTTTTGTCCATTGATTTGTCCAGCAGAACCCAAGTTTTGTATTTCTCTATCATGACAAGCTCCTCCTGCATGGTTTGTCTCTATTTTGGATTTTTCAGTGCTGATTTAACCTCTCTTGGTTCAGCTTCTGCCAATGTACACTGGTCATAAATATCTTTCAAAGAACGAGTTCTGATAGAGAATTCTTCATCAACTAGATCAAATAAGCCTTCTTGATTCTGTCTACTGTTTTCTTCACTTTGACTTCCAACATGAATTTTATCCCAATTCCATCTTGCATCTTCATCAAATACAACACTTCGATGGATTGAAACTTGTTTAGTTGTAGGATTATAAATCCTGTAACCTTTAGAGACTGAGCTATATCCAACAAAAATCCCAATTTCTGCTCGATTGTCTAGCTTGTCTCTTTTAGCATCAGGTATAAAAAAGTAGCAGACACTTCCAAACACTTTCAGATGTTCAACCGAAGGCTTCCTATTCATCCAAGCTTCATATGTTGTCTTCTCTTTCAGCATTTTACTTGGAAGACGATTTTGTAAGTAAACTGTACAGTTTACAACTTCAGCCCAGAATTCTTTAGGAAGATTCTTCTCCATCATTAAACATCTTGCCATATTCATCAAAGTTCGATTTTTCATTTCACTAACTCCATTCTGCTGTGGAGTATAAGGAACTGTAAGCTGGTGATTTATTCCATACTGCTTCAAAAATGCCTGAAGTTGTCCAGATAAGTATTCCATACCATTATTTGTTCTCAATGTTTTCAATATACAATAACTCTGATTTTCAACTTCAGCTTTGAAAGTTTGGAAGCAAGAAAAAACTTCAGATTTCTGCTTCAGAAAGTAACACCAGCAAAATCTTGTATAGTCATCAATAAATATAAGAAAGTATCTCATTCCTCCCAAAGATTCAACACTCATTGGTCCACATATATCCGAATGGACAAGTTCTAGTTTTTGAGTAGTTGACAGTGAAGTGTTTAGAGAAAATGGCAACTGATGAGCCTTCCCTTGTTGACATACACCACACACTCCAACAACTGGATCAATAGGAGGTAGACTTCTGACAAGATCTTCTTCTGCATAAATTTCAGTGCTTCCACATGAGGATGACCAAATCTTTTATGCCATAGTTCTGTTTTGTTTTCATGATTTATGAATGCCTGTGCATTCACCTTGTCTAAGTCCAGCACAAAGCTTCAGTTTATCATCGGCAGAGAAAATATCATTTCACCCAAAGGTTCAAACACATTGCAACTTCCATCTTTCAGCCTAAACTAATATCCAGTTTCAAGAAGGAGACCTACACTGAGCAGATTCTGAACCACTTCAGGTACATAAAAGACATCTCGAATTTTCTTTACTCGTGCTAGTGTATTTACCTTAACTTCTCCTTCTCCTTCAACTTTCATTCTAGAACCATTCCCAATTTTAACTGTATAACCATGCAATTTCATCAACGAACTGAAACACTTGACCTCTGAAGTCGTATGATGTATACAATCCGAATCTATACGCCATTTTTGTGATGCATCTCCTGAACCACAAGTCACAGTTTCAACCAAGGCTCTCTTATGTTTGAGCTTGCTGTCCTTGCGGATTATTTTTATTTTCTGGACATACTTTCTCCACATGGCCAGACTGTTTGCATTTCCTACATTGTGCTTCAGGTCTGAAAAAACAGAAGTTTTCAAAATGATTTGCTTTCTTGTAATGTGAACAATGTGGAGACTTTCCTCCCTTTTCATTGCTGCAGAAGAAGAAGAACCTTGATCCCTCTTCAAATTATCTTTCTTCTCCTATGGCTTCTTCTTTTTCCCATCTAATTTTTCCTAAAGTTTATCCAACTTTCCTTCAAACTTTCCACAGAATTTTTGAGCTAACAGTGCCTTGGCTCCAGAATTGTTATACTGTCTAAATGTCATTTGTTGTTCAGCTGCCTCTAAAGCACTAACTAGATCGGCAATTGACATATCAGACACATCATAAACATCTTCCAACGAGGAGATTTTAGCCTCAAATCGTGCAAGTAAAGTAACCATAATCTTTTCCACAATTCGTCTTTCCTCCACTTTTTCCCCTAACAACCGAATTTGATTCACAATTTTCATCAATCAATTGATATACTCTTTCAACTTCTCATTTTCCAGCATAAAAGTCATCTCAAACTCTTTGCGGAGATTAAATAATTTAAGTTGTTTAGTACGAGCATTACCTTGAAAAATTCGCTCCAACTCATCCCAAATTTCTTTTGCTGTGTTGGAGTCCATGATTCTGCCAAATACAGATTCTGCAACGAACTGCTGAAGCACGCTCATAGCCCTGAATCTTCGAGAAATTTTTTCTTCGTGCATCTTCATCTGATTGACATTATTTACAGGTGGTTGTATAGGTTCTACATCGGTTTCAATAGCTTCTCACAGCAGCTGACCTTTGAAGAAAGCTTTCATCTTTACTGCCCGAATTTGGTAACCTTCTCCAGTCAAGAAGGGTGCAGCAATTCCAGTGGAAGATTGAATTCTCAGGTTTTGTGAAGCTATCTCTAAGCTCCGCTACCACTGATAATTTATTGGACTTAATCTAGAGAGATTGAATATGGTATTGAAGGAAAGTATCAAACTTTTTTTTGGTCGAACAGATCTTTGTGCTCTGTTCGTCAATTTTCCATCAAGGAGAGGAAATGTATGATTGAGGAGAAGTTCTCACATTTCATTTCACAGTCGCAGGTTTATATAAAAGAGAAGAAAGTGCTTACAACAAAAACACGCCTTCTTCACAAAACCGCGAGTTTACACATAACCATCATTAACTAACTAAACATCAAATTATAAACTTAAACCTACCATTAGCATCACTATTTTATCAAAACCAATCACCATGCTTTAGTATCTTGGAATCTGACCCGAAAGAGTTTACTGCATAAAGCCGCTAGACTGAAAAATCCCACCATCTGAATATGAAAAATTTTGACTGACTAAAATTGATGCACAGATGGAAGAGGTCTACAAAAAGAAGGTCAAGAAAATGGAGGCAAGAAGAAGACCATGAGTTCCCAGAACTGGAGCCGCCGCTATTGCCCGAAGCTATACATCTCCACCAAGCTACAAAGTCACGCCTAAAAACTATTCTGACGGTCCATTTGGATCTCATGGAACATGGTTCTGATCAAGCTAGTTTTATTTGTAATCAGAACTCGGAATCTTTTTCTCTTTGGTTTCCGATTTTAATAAAAACAAAAATTTGATCAAAAAGAGTCACAATAACTCGAAATTATTATGAATATTTATGTGAATATCCATTGTAATGTAAATGACTTTCAAATTTTATATGAATCAAGTCATGTACTATTCCAATGTATTTGAGTTTCCATGCAATTATACATGAATTAAGAAGATTCATATATAGAGGTTTAATGTAGTTCATTCTCTTATGCTTTTACCTGTGCCTATAAATAGAGACTCAATGTTGATGTAAGATGAACTTGTGAAAAGGAATAAGATCTCTCCCTTTGTGTTCTTGCCATTTTCAATCATATATTCATATACTTGCTCCATATATTTTACAATAAAAATTGTATTGTCATTAATAATAATACTGTAAATGAGGTAAGATTTTGTGTGTATTAGTATAGTGTAAAGTAGAAAAGATTACATAATAGTATTATTATTACATGTATGATATTACATGCCAAGATAGTATTACATGAATGCTAGATGCATTCATGATAATTAAACATGAGTAGTAGAAAACATGGAAATCAATGCCACCCGGCTGCTTTGGCAAATATATGTCTTCCCAGAATGTTGATAACCGCAACGGGTGCTTTCACCTCCTTCTTGAATGGCATCGCAAGACACTGTGGTTCCGCACATGTGACATTGCAAGGAGCCAGGCCAATCACTGATGGCATCTTTACACCCTCAAGTTTATCAGACTCAAAGTTCATCGATAAAGATCCATCACTACCCGTCATTACTGGTTCACCGATCGTCTCGATATTACCAGATTTAACACAAACCAGCGTGCAAGATTTTCCGGCGAGAGGACGGGGTTGAATGGGGGAATTAGGAATGTAACAGACACCCAAGGGGGCGCAACACATTTTGGAAAGCAAGCTAAGCCTATAGGTGCTCAAAGTAGATGATGCTGACGGGATAAAGACTGTGAGAGATAACAGGAGGAGAAGGGTGGTGGAAGTAAGATTGGGACGGGCCATTATTGATTAGAAAATGAAATGGATGGAGTTGGTTTTGTGGGGGAAATAGTGGGTTGAGAAGAGGGGATATAATATATAGACAGCCTCGATAGTTCGGGTGTTGAGACCATCTTATATAATCTTCCCTAGTTTTTCCGGTAGGGCCAACTAGGGGTGCCTATATCAGAAATTTTCTAATTCGACCGTCCTTAATTTTAATATTCTTTTTTTTTTTTTTGAGAATTGAAATTTTTATATATTAAAAAAAAACTTTACAAAGTTTACATATTTACAAAATCTTTCTTTCTGTCTTCTTGATTTCTCGGATCCTTCTGTGCATCTTCTTTACACCTCTTGCACGGCGTTTTCTTGAAGGATGACGATCGGGTCATTGAGACACAGCTCAAAAGTCGTTTTTTGTTGATCCAACGGACAAGATCAACAGCATTTAAAAATTAAGTGATCCATTCCTGATCAATAGATCAATAAATGGACGATAAAGATTAAAATTCAAAAAATAAGAAAATTTGTTTGGAATATAACATTCGGGATTAAAAAATTTCAAATGCCCATACTTGCTAGAATATGCCTTATAACACCAAATATTCAGTATCAGCCCAGCCAGTCACCTATCAAAAAAAAAAGCCCAGCCCGCCGTAAGGGTATATCTGTCACTATTTATATATTAATAGATGATGGTTTAAATTAAAAAAAAAAAATTCATGTCTAGGACTGCTACATGGGTAGATTGAACGTAGGTGGTGCGGATGCTACAAAATATTCCCCAATAAGATTGAAGATTCTTTTTTTATGAGGGAGTTAAAGAATTTTCTAAATTGGAAATGTGAGTAAATTTTGAGTTTAGGAAAAGTTTGAGGAAGAGCCGGGCTCACCAGGTCGGGGAGAAAGAGGCTCCACCGGCTCCACCCAGCTGTAAGTCAAGTGCACAACATGACTTAAAGGTTAGCAAGGACATGGAGGTGGAGGCTCTACAGGCTCCTAACCATGAGCTGAATGACCAACCAGCATCGACGGAGCCGTCCCCTCAAAAGACAACTAGTCCGAAGCATCGCAGACGTGGTCGCCAGAAGAAACAATGACCTTCTATTTCAGTCTGTGATTGTTTATGCTCACTTTTGGGGCTAGTTGTATAATCATTTTGCTATCCGTCTATTATTGTACGTTTCATAACTATGCTCACTTTGGGGACTAATTTATATAATCACCTTTACTATCAATAAAACTCAAAACTTTTGGGAAATATTTTTTTTACTATACGCTATCAGAATGATTTACTTGTTAAAATTATCCCGTGCTAAAGACTTCAGCGCGTTCCTTTTTTTTTCGCTGAAACCTTACGCGCAGGCTAAAAAATTGCAAAAAGTCAGACAAAAAACACGCATTTTCACCTTTATACACGTAGTGATCCATTTTTTGCTTTTCTCTCACCTAGCTCTTCGTCTCCGATGATGTGTAGGAAGAAGGGAGGTGTCAGATTCTATACAATTTATACGTATGTATTCTTTTCTTGGTAATTCTTATAAAACCCAGTTGGAAGGGTCGGATTTAATGTCTAATTTAAGGCAGAGAAGGTGGAACACAAATTCGACGATGATGATGGTGTCTCCAACGCATCCTCCGATGATGAGCAGCGTTGAAGTACACGAAGACATGAAGGATGAGGATGAGGATGAGGATGCAGCAAGCAAGCAAGAAAGCAGAATTCAATATTCCGAGCAACCAAATTGTGTTCATTAGGAATGTATCGTGTTTTACTTTTGTAATTTTTTACACTTCATATGTATATATCTGAGCCCAATGGTCCTAGCACCTGTATAAAAATATAAACTTGCACACACTGGATGATTCTAGAGACTCCTATAATTAGGCTACTCAAGTGTACATGTAAAAGATAGACTGTTCGAATGAAATGAAAAAAATTCCCTCTTCGCTCTTCTGGTAATTATTCAACGGCGCGATTCTTGCTGTTGGATTGGTAATTACGTGTAAGCATGTCTAAACCAATGTTATTTACTTGATGTCCGTCTTGCTATTCTGATTACCCTTGGCGTTTAAGATGGTATCGGAGCTTGGTGGATTTATTATTGACCTATCTTTGTCTTCGATCTTGATCATATTCCGCTGCTGATATTCTTTGTTGACGACTTATCTACTCTTTATCTACCGTAAATCTCTGTGATTAAGAACATAGTTGATGAAATAGTGGTTCTTTTCTCTTGGTCTCTGCTATTGAATTCTGTTGATATACTTATTGTTTTACTTGAGTTTCTGCACGTATCTCTGTAGTTCTCTTCCTCTTCAGTTTATTCAAGAAACCAGAGCCAAAGTTATTCAGCATGAGTGGTAAAGAAGATGCTGGGAAAGCTGGGAAAGCTGCAGGGGACAATGTACTAGCTCAAAAAAGTGGTGAGTCCAGAAATTCATCTGGGACGAAAGGTTCCTTCCGCATACGTGACTCTGACCATCCAGGGATGTCACTGGTTACTTTATTGCTAAATACCAAAAATTACCAGTCTTGAAGTAGAGCCATCAAGATGGCATTGGGGGCAAAAGGCAAGGAGATTTTGATAGATGTTTCCTTTGAACCTCCAACAGACAAGACCTCGGATGAGTATCGAGCGCAGATCTTATGGTGGCATCGTGGATTTACAATTCCATTGATAAGGAAGTTCTGGAAGGTTTTCCTTATACAACAACAAGTGCAAAGGACCTATGGATAGAGCTGAGAGAAAGATTGGGACAGTACAATGGCCCTATGGTTTTTCGACTTCGAAAGGAGATAGCTTTAATCAAACAGGGAAGTGATTCTGTAACGAGGTACTACAACTGACTGAAAGGGTTATGGGATGAGCTGGATATTGCCAGACCGATGGCTAAATGTAGATGTGGAGTTATGATGGCTCAT
>JAOYMZ010051402.1:0-13964 GCA_025802335.1 Pinguicula primuliflora | reverse complement strand
TTTGCATCAGTTACGAATTGTGGAAACCACATCTCCGTGCTATGATGGAGAGCGATATGAAATCAGTTAGTATGGGCACCAAGGGAAAAGCAGAAGTTCTGGAAGGTTGTCTTCAACAGATGAAAGCCTGCTTTTTGGATGTAAGTTTATCCTCTATGCAAAATTTCTTTTCAATGATTTTTCACCACATGGCGCTTCTTTAACAAATAGGGAGTATGTTTTGCGGCATCCAAACCCAATTATGGTCTATGCCATTTTTTCGTGGAACGTACTGCTTCATGTTTGTCAATAGTTCCTCCTGTCCCTATTTAGCTATAAGATATTTTACAGGCTAGATCAAACAAAGAAAAGCTTTTTGAAGCCATGGCTATTTTCTTCGAGAGGTACATATGGTGCTTTCTTTCATACCCTTAGGGCTCGTATCTTTCCTAACAATACTATTCTCTGTGTGCAGATCAAACGGGCCTAATGCTAGCGAGCAGCATACAAGTGGAGGTGTTGTTCGGAAATGTGGTGTCTGCCAGGAGTCTGATATGATACTCAAGAAAAAACCGGTATTTGCACGACAACCTTTCTATTGTGATGGTGTAAGACTAGGAAATTGGGAATAGTAAGAATTGCCATGTGTATATAAAACTTAGTTCAAAACTGTAATTCAGATGCTGCCAAAATCAATAATTTTGTTTAAACTGTTTTTGCCCTATATATCTTCGCCAAATGCAGTTCTTATTTAGCCAATAAAATCTGCACACACACAAACAGATAAAAATACATGTTTGGCTAAATAAATAACTTCCAATTGACATGACTTGGTTCTCTATCACCACTTCCTGCTTTATTAGCTGTCTAATCTTGTAAAAGGGGTTTTCTATTCACTTGAGATAATACGGCTGAGATACTGAAAAAGCATTTTGCATAATTTATGTGGCTACTATTTATCGAATCTCTATTCAAACTTCTTCTGCTTCCCTTTGTAGTCTTTATCTGTGCAATTCCCTTGTCCCTCATTAGGCAGCTCAATGGCTTACTTTCGAATGTTTTCAATGATGTTTACTATTTATTTTCAATTCTATTTAAGTATGGTTAGGCTAGTTTAGTACTGTGACATTATTGGGGGATGAGGGTCAAGGTGTCTCATATGGTTTTAATAATATCTCATCCTCTTTGCAGGATGGAAACTTCATGGTGGGCTGCTTGGGCTTCCCTCAAGTAAGTTTTCTTATTGCAACGTGGATAAAATTATCTATTTGACTTCTCCAACCAATAATGTATTTTAAATATTTTGTATGGCTTGAATTTGTTATGGCACATAATTACCACATGTTAGCAATGTAAAGTCGTACTTGGTAGTAGTATTGAAAGTTGGATCACATTATAAATTTGTTAAAAGTATGGTAGTCAGAGTCTCAATATACACCATATTGTCTAGTACGTGCGATTTGGATTGAGTGATTGGCCTCTAGAAGCTAGAGAAGATCTCCACCGTGATATCACGAGGAGACTTCCTTCGACGACCTATGTTGAGAATTAAGGGAAGTAGATATAATGGATAGAACTCAATGTAATATGGGAGAACCAACCCTGAGAACTCAATGGCAGAACTCTACCAGTGTAAAAGCAAAAGCAGAATTTCTCATTCAATCAATATATATTCTTCTCCTAACATTTGAGTAAAGTAGCAATGGTTAGATGGCTTTGTCGTGTATCTGCACCGCTAGCAAAGGATGGGCTTTGGTGTTCCTTCTCTTTCCTCTTGATGACGGCTTGAATGTTCTGGCAGTGGGTCTTCTTGCCCCTTGACATTGTCCCCCGGTTGAACCACACCCTTGTCCTCAAGGTTGGATGAATTCATCGCATGGCAACTTCATCTTCCCATGATGCGTCTGCCGAGGAGAAGCCCTTCCAGGGCACCAAGCTTTGTAGTTCACCCTGGTGGATTCCTCGGTCTAACACAGCTTGAGGAAGGGGTTGGGGAGGCCCTGATATGTCGGTAGGAAGTGATGGTGTGGCTTGGGTCTCTCCTTGGAAGTGTTTCAATTTCGACACATGAAACACCGGATGGATGCAGGCTGACTTTGGGAGATCCAACTTGTATGCTACTGCCCTTATTTTTTCAACGAACTGAAAGTGGCCGTAGTAGGCTATGGTACAATGTTTTCAGTTTTTTGATGTGTTTGGTCGCATTGACGTTTGGCAGTAGGGTTGATGTTTGAGCCATACCCAAGTTCCCCGATCAAACTGCAACGGTCATTCCTGCTTACCCAAAAAAAGTCATGATGTTTTCGAAGCTCGATGTCCATAGCCTCAATATGAGCAAGACTGCTCGTATAGTCCATCAGACGTGGCGATTTCATGCCACAGACCATTTTGAAGGGTGATGCGCGTAGTGAAGTTTGAAAACTAGTGGTATAATAGGATTCTGCCGTGGTAACTAGTCTTTCCATTTGTGCGGGTGATCACTGTGGGTGGTAGGCAAAAGTGAAACAAAGCGTTGTGCCACTAAGCTTAAAGAGTTCCTTCCAAAATCCGCTCGTGAACGCCTCAGTGATTGGTTATGATATTTTTTGGCAATCCATAAAGTTTGAACACTGAGCCAAAGAACTCTCATGCAATTGCGGCTGCTGTGTAAGGATGTGCTAAGGCCATGAAGTGTGCCATTTTTTAGAACCGGTCAACCCCATCGAGTAAGTCTGTCTTGCCGTGCGAAGAGGGCAATCCATCGATAAAATCCATGGAAATGTCCGCCCAAATTTGTTGTGGTACGATACGACCAAAGGTTTCATCAATCCTGCCGGAGAAAGCTGCTCGGCTTTGTTGTGCGGACATGCAGCACAAGTTACCACGATCTTCAGAACTTAGTGTTTCATTTTGGGCCAAAAGAAATCTTCCTGAATGCAGTGTAGAGTCTTCTAGTAGCCTTCGTGGTCCAGGTTGTGTATTGTTTCAATTGCTCAATCTATGAGCTGTATGGTGAATTTTACCTGTGGGTTTGTGCTTGCCAACAGTGTGGGTGCTTACTCCGTCTGGCGGGAAAGTGCTTCTGCAACAACATTCTCCCTTCCCGGGTATACATCATAAGTTTACAAATCTAATGTGATTGAGGTGAGATATTTACCACTGATCCGGCGGCTGATTCAAACTTCCATGATCTGTGCGGATTGTAAGTGTGCTGCCTCACAGGTATGACTTCCAGTGCTGGACCGCCTTCGCCAGCCCGAACTGTTCTCGCTCATAGGCCGGTAGGTCTGCGTGTCGGGGTCAAAATTTGCGCCTGAAAATGCGATGGGATGTTTGTCCTGCAATAAAACAACTCTGATGCCGGCATTATACGCATCATACTCTATAATAAAATCCTTGCTGAAGTCTGGCATTGCGGGACTCCTGCCTCCGCCATGGCCTTTGTCAGTTGTTGGCATATGGCATGCTTGATCACTTGCTTCCATCCATCCAGTGGTATGACTATTTCTTTAGGGGGTTGGTGCGTGGCGCTGCCAGAGCTCCGTAACTGCGTACCCTGCATGAACCTTTTGTAGTATCCGGTTAATCCAAGGAACGAACACAAACTCTGGACGTCAGCAGGTGGTGGCCATGCCACCATAGCTTCAATTTTTCCTTGATTAGCTGCTACGCCTTTTGCCAAGATGATATGACTTAGGTAAGCTAACTATTCTTTTGTGAATTCACACTTTGTGGCCTTCACAAACAGATTGTTTTTTGCTAGGATCTTGAAGGTGATTCTCAAGTGTTCCAAGTCAGACGAGCATGTCGTGCTGAAACTAAGATATCATAAAATAATAGTATGAAACGCCTCAAATTGGGACGAAAAATGGTATTCATCAAGGACTGAAAAGTAGCCGGTGTGTTTGTTAATCCGAACAGCATAACCATAAATTCGTAGTGTTGTGGTGTGTTTGGAAGGCTGTGAGTGGGATTGTTGTTTGTTCCATTCTGACTTGGTGATATTCTTATCTTAAGTCCAATTTAGAGAAGTAATACACTCCTCTGAGCTCCTCCATCAACTCTTCCACTATAGGAATGAGTAATTTGTCCTTAACCGTCACAGTATTGAGCGCCCGATAATCTATACACATCCTCCATGAGCCATCAGGCTTGCCAATCAGCAGTACAGTGAGCTGTACGGTGAATTTGACGGCCTAATCTAGCCTTTCTCTAGTAACTCCTCACATTGCCACTTAATCTCGTCCTTTTGCCTATGTGCATATCGGTAAGGCCGTGTGTTGACAGGAGTAGATTCTGGCTTGAGGTGTATTCTGTGATCGCAGTTGCGTGTTGGGGGTAAGCCCTGTGGATCCTGGAAAACCTTCTTGAACACCTTACAGATCCTGTCTTCGTGTGCAAATCAGATGCTTTTGGCTGCAAAGTCCCAAGTTATAGGTCCCAAACTTACCATTCAGTTAACCTCTAACAATGCTCTGAATCCTGCCAAAGAAATCAGGTAAAATGTTAGCGAAAAATTTCCATTACCAAAGGCCACCTTTGCCTTAGAAACATAGCCAGGGCTGGCGATCTTATCTCCACTGGCCACTATTATAGATGTGGGACGGGCTAGATTTGGTTGTAAGCCCCACAACATAGCGAGCTGGGTAGTTCAGAAATTATGGCTGCTGCCAGAATCTAATAGAATCAGCATCACTTATTTCCCCTTAGACTTTCATGGTGTCTTGCGAACTTTGCCCTGGCAATGTGTGCGGCCGTATTTACGGGATCTGGTCATCTTCACCATCCTCTTCTTGAGCCAGCTCAATACAGAACATGCGTTTACAACTATGGCCATTGCTTCACTTCTCGTCACACCGGTAGCAAGGCCCTTGGGCTCGCCTTTGCACAACTTCTGCTGCGGTAAGTCGCTTGCTATCTGCGAGTTTTTCAGTGTAGTTAGTCTGATTACCAAAGGTGTTGGTCTTGTAGCCTGGTCCCACTACATGTTCTTTGTAGCGTTTGCTACGCAATATTTACAAAACTAGATGTTTATTTGTACATGTTTCATTTACAAAACTACTTTTCTACTCAACCGATGCTAGGCAATATTTATATCTAAAAAGGATTTGTTTTTTAGTGAGTTTATGAATTTGGCGGTGGATTCCCTAAATTAATAAAGAACACTATTGTGAACGTCTATCTAATCACATGGAGGTAGGTGTGTATCAAAAACTGCAATGGATATAGACTTGATCTCTTTATGAATCGACTGCATGTTTTAATTTGTTTGTATGCACCTCTTGTTCCTGCTGATCTACTGATTTATTAAACATTAAATAAAAACTTGTGAAGTCGTGGAATACTCAACCCCTTTATAATTCAAGTCATGATTGTTACATGTATGCTCAAATAATGTCAGTTGAATATGAAATAGCTCTGTGCACTTTGCCTTTAATAAGTTACTAGGTGATATATCTTAAAAGGTTTGCCTGAGAGATGACCTCTGAAGCCTGATTAAGTAGGCTGCAAATAATCGTTTTTGAATTTTGTATCATATATTGCTTTCACTTTGCCGTTTGGACAACTTTGTTTTAACTGCCTCCTGTATTCTAGGATACCTTTCTGTTAAGTGTAATTGTTCTACTTCCTGAAATTCTCTAGTGCCGGAATGTTGTCTGGCTCCCGGGGTCGGTCTCAGAGGCATTAGTTACAACAATTACTTGCGGCACTTGCTCTCCAGGTTTATTTTAGTTTTATTTCCAAATTTAAGGATGTCCAACTTGGTGAAATTGTAAAGTAATTTTTTTCCCCTTCCGTACCTGAATAAACCGCTCCCTTCCTCTTCTCTAACTTGTGCTATTTTCCTTACTAGTGGTATTGGATTACTGTACTGCGCTGCTACTACATTACGGATTGTGTCCGTTAGCTCTTCATCTAGAAACTTCTTCATTACTAAAGTTCATTTTCTTATACAAAAATTGTGCAGGTCCTGTTTACATGATTCAGTTCAAATTCCGTCGGCTTGATATACCACCCGATTACGATGTTGACCATTTAGGTAAAATGGACCTCTCCTGAATTGTTATTCAATTTGTGCATGTACGAGAATCTCTAAGAGCTGCAACTTTTATTTATGGAATAAACAGAAAAAATAAGAAAGCATGTCGAAATGGAGTTACAAAACAATAGAAGAAAATAGAAGCTTTTTTTCGTTCAAATTAGCCAATGTCTGTTTCTAGGATACAGTGAGTGCAATAGGTTTTGAGTAAGCATCACAGAAGATTAAGTTTTTATGGGGAGTTTTTATCCAATATATTATTGTTCACTATGGTCTGTTATCATGCATCCATTTACATGGTCATGTTATCATGCATCCATTTAAATGCTCATAACATCAGGATCAACTTATATGCTCATCAAATCAGGAATGAGTATGTTGGTATTAAATGTAGTCTGAACTGATTAAGCTATCGTCAATTGTTAGGTTGCATTGGTGGTTGTGACCTTATATTGCAGCAGCTGATAGCAATATGTGGAACTGGTTCCCGCAACAACTCCAGTGTCCGTGGTATGTGCTTTATGAGTTACGTTATAGGTTCATCTACCTATTTCGTTTCATTTCTTCGTGCAAAATTGCATATTTCCGTGAGTACTTAAGTGCCAAACGCAATAACCAGGAAATAAATTTTAGTATATTCAAAAAAATCTGTTCTTTTTTATATTTGTTCTTCCATCACATAATAGGAAGAGGACAAGTGCATACATCATCAAGCAGCGCTGGTCAACAAACTAACTCCAGAAACCATGGTACTTGGCAGACAGGGAATTCTTCGATCCCCTATACTTCACCGAGTACTCGAATTCATGATGCACGTCCATCTAGGGAAATTTCTGCACAAGATGGTTCGATGTTTCAACCCAATTTTTTGGCCATTCATAACTTCTTTAAAGTTATAGTATCTCTGGGCGTGACATTTGTATTGCTATATTTGTTTAACCTACCTTTGTTGTCATCATCCTCTACATTTATACACATCAGTACTTCAAAATGCAATTGTTCTTGTGTGATCTCGATGAGCATTTTTCAGATTCTTAATATCAGATCGGTGCGTCGGTCGTGCTTTTTGCTTAATATTTTTTTGCTCATGGGGTACTCACAATTCCATTCAGGGAGATCTAAAAGTAGGGAACAATATTTGTTGTCAAATAAGCATTTGTACTACATGATCCAACTTCCTCTGTGTGCCCTGCTGACGATATTCCTCTCTGTTCATGCCTTTTCTTTGTTCTTTTCTATTATTTTATGAACAGGGGAATCATCAGTTTCATGTGCCTCCTGTGGAGCAGCTTGCTATTTGCGCACAGCTAATACTTCAGCTAATAGAGGGAGGAAGTTCTATTCATGCCAAGCTCAGGGCTGCAACTTCTTTGTGTTCGTCAAATTTATTGTTTTATGTCCTTGTTCTTTGTTTCCTATCATAATCTCCATAAAGTTTCACAATCTATATTGATTCAGCTGCATGATTCAGAGGAAGATATATGGGTTTGTAGAATTAGTTTTAATTTATTCATGAAAATGATTACCTGATTCATGATTTGCCCTAAAAATTTATATAGTTTTGATTTTAAGAACTTGTCAAAATTTTAATAGGCATCTTTGAATCTGTACCAGTATGATTTGTTCCCATGTAGCTTGCATGAGTTACTTTCTGGAAGAACCAAATAAGAATATAAGTTGTTGGAAGATCCCAATTTTTTACAAGGCTGAGAAGTTCTCTTTGAGTGTGGATGATTAAATTTCAAAGCTCTTATGTTTTTTTCTGTCACATTGTTATGAAATGCAGTTGGGAAGATAACGCTAGTAGTGCAGGACCTGTGCGACGAGGAAGAGATAGTAGTAGATCAGCCTCTACTTCTAGCAGGCGAGGTGGTCGTGGCCGGAGCAGTGCAGGACGTGAAAATGATACGGCCTTCATTTCTGTAACAGGGGAGCCCATTTCTGGAAGATGCTTCGTCTGTGGAGAACCATCCCACTTTGCAAATGCTTGTCCAAGTCGCGGTAGGTAGGTAGATTGATCACGCTATCTTATGCACTTTGCAAATGGTTATTCTCTACTAGTAGTAGTAGTTAAAATGGTGGTCATGCACATTTGGAGTGGGAAGGATCTGTGGAATGGAGAAACAATTTACTTATAAAAAAGAAATATATGACTAGCATTTCTTCTTTGAGTTTTAGTAATGCATGCCGTCCCAATCTCTTTGTGATAGATGGTCTTCTTATTCTAGTTGCAGTGTTGCACGGTTTAACACTGTTCTTTTGAGGCTTTGCCGGAGGGTCAGCTTTAGGTGTACAAATGTCCAGAATGTTTTGCTCATGCTACTTTTTTTTGGTTAGAACGAACAAATCATGTTCGAGCTTTGTATGTTAAGTTTAACGAGACTTTTTCGTTAAGCTTAACATATAACTTTGTGTTTAAGCTCTGTTTATTAAGGTTCGCGAGCTGTTCGTGAACAAGCTCGTTTGCGTTCATTCGTGTTCGGCTCGTTTAGTGTCCCCTAACATGTTTAAGTTCGTTCGTTTGATTTGTTTGTATTAATGAGTAATAATGGAATTAATAAAAAGTGAAGAAAAAATTGAAATTTTTACTCTCATTTAACAAATTTTTTTCGGACTCGTTCGTTTTTTTTTATAGATAATGTCGTTGAGGGGATTTGAACCCGTGACCTGTGAGTGCATTTATCACTCTCATAACCACTAGGCCAACCCCTCATTGACTTCGGACTCGTTCGTTAAATTTAATAAATTGAGTTCAAACATGGTCTGTTCGTATAAAGGTTTGCGAATCGAATAAATGAGTTTTAAACGAGTTGAATTCAAACTTGTTCGTAAATGACTCTGTTCATGTACAACATTAGGTACGTCCATTCAATCAATCAAACTTATGTACAGAATATTTACGTCACTATAATTGCTCTTATGTAGATGAACTTTGGGCTAATGCTATCTAAGTTACGTATCAAATTAAATGCTACAGTCACGTTCATAGAGTCTTTTGGTGCACGATTCCAACGAGGGCTGATATGGGACACGAAACTCATCTCACGAACACTCACAAAGCCCACACACACACACATTGGTGTGTGTGTGTGACCCACGCATGTGAGTAGGCGTGGCAGTTTCGTGGGATGGGTTTCGTTAGTCATATCATTATTCATTCCAACCCAAAAATCAGATGGATGAATGTAGCAATCCTCTCGCTGTGATCTTGATTTGGTCGTCTACTTGCTTCCTCAGGGTTGAGAGCCCTTCAGGTTGACTTCACCACTTTGATCTGCTTTGTTAAGAAGTGTCACATGTGTTTCACATAATTTTGTAGGGCATCTGCTCTTGAATTATGATGGATATCAAACCAGTTGTATATGTACTCAACAATTCCTACGCATGCGAGCAGTTGAAGAACAAGTGTGAAACGATTTCCTATTTTGCACCACATTTTTTTTGTGGTACCAACTTTCGGACTTTTGACCTCACCCCCACACACACTCATACACACACTCATACACATACACACACTCATATGTGTTTCACATAATGTTGTAGGGCATCTACTCTTGAATTAGAGAAGATTAGAGTCACTACAAAAGTAGCAAGGCAAAATGCCTAAACCTTGAGTCACTTCTCTCTCCTTTGATTGTGGTCACCCTTTGTTTCCTTAGCTAGTTGCTTTTGCACTTTTTAGTTAAAGTTTATATTTAGTATATTGTAGTTGAAACACACTTATGGTTGGTTACCCTAAAATTGGTTGTAAATTGATGCATGTTTAGGACTTGCTCTTTTGGGAGATGACCTTTACTTACCGGTAAAGTTGCTATTTGAGACCATGTACACTTTGCACGCATCACTCTACCTTCTAAATCGGCTAAGGCTGCGACGACAGTATTCATAGCTTGAACATTGAATGTTAGGTAAGAAGCTAGTAGAACTGTTTCGTGTCATATAACTGTTGCACAATAAAACCCTAAGAACACTGCGTTTACACAGAACATGATATGAAAATACGAGGTCACGACCGAGCTTGTCGGATATGGTATACATGTCACAATACACGGAAACCACTCTAAAACTGATGACCACTGATACGATTGTCGAGCCCTAAATTGTGCCAAATTCATACCAATAGATTCGTCGGAATCCCAACTGGGTAGAGTGGTTTCGTGCAATTGGTACCAAATTGGGTTTTATGTGACAAAACCTCAAATTTGTACCAAAGGTTCCATAATTAACCCGACTGAGTCGAGCAGGTGAGTTTGCGGCATTTAACTATTTACCAATGTTGTCGGGCTATCATGTTGTGCATGCGAGTTTCGCGGCATCAAACAAATTAACTGATAGCGTCGGCTATCGTGTCGAGCAGGCGAGTTTTGCAGCATCAAACGAATTAACCGATGGGGTCAGGCTTAATGTTCAAAGTTCATTCAACGCATGGACAGAAAGATTCCTAGATTGGGAATATCTTGCGTCGTGCCCACCGGAGTCCATTTTTTCCACCTTCCGCATTGCAGTAGGTTGGACCGATGCATGAAGTTCAGATAAAACTGTTGTCATCCCCACGAAGAGAACTCGATCATGCATGTTTGAGTGCTGGAACTATCAAGACATACAAAACTCTTCCATTTTGAAAAGGTAGTCGAGTTCAACTATCGATGGATTTAGCTCATATGAGGTTTTTTGCCCGCCGGATGATAAAGTGAAAAGTCTTCAGGTAACTAATTAGATTAGAACGTGTTAAAACGGTTTAGCTATTTTTTTTAGTGTGTGTTTTAAGTAAGAGCGCTGCTATTTGTACCGAAAATCAGACCGAATTTAAACCGAAAAGTAGGAAAATGACAATTTTGCCCCCTAGTTACTGGTCAGGATCAGGGGTAAAATCGTCTTTTTGCCTCATTTCGGTCTGAAATTTTGATGTACGAATATCATTTCCGTTTAAGTAATACATCAATACAAATAAATCCAAAAAAAAGATTACTTTTCAAAATAAAATGTTGGCCTGGTCATTTATTCAATTAATCCATATGAATTTGAAACGGTAGGGATTTCAATTAATGTTTTAAAGAATTATATAGTAATGGGGATGCGAAATAGTTAAAAATATAGTTAAATATGTATTAAATCTCGACCGTTGAGCAGATCAACCATCCATATTAGATCATAATTGTAAAAAAAGGTGCACGTCTTCAAAACCATTAACCCGCTGAATTTCCCTCAACGATCACAGATCAAAGAATCCTGCACCTAAAAAAAAATTCTGCACCTAAAAAAAAATTCTGCACCTCACGTCTCTGGAAGAATCACGACGGTATCATCCCAATTCTTCGACGATAGAAATCACGCGAGGGCGTGCACAGCAGGAAATACTGTTGTTGAGCTTTGTCTGTTGTTGAGCATTTAATTTGATGAATTTTGCTAACACGAAGTTGATTGAGATCTTGAATCATACTGTTCTGTTCATTCATATGTTTTGCTTTGTTCTGACTAATGCGATGGGCCACTTAATGCCAACATCAATTCTACCTGGATACACAGACATATACCAACAAGATTAACAGCAATTCTACCACGAGCTAAAGATTTTTAATAGTCTTGAATGTTTTTGTCTTTACAAACAGCAATTAGAACCATGCTGAACAACAATTCTACCACGAGCTAAAGATTCTGAATAATCATCATTTTCGGCAACAATTTCCTGACCTTGTAGCAGTGGGCAACAATTTCCTGACCTTGTAGCAGTAGGGAAGATTTTGGCTGTGTTTAACGTCGGCTTATCAATTACCTTATCAGTCAATTCTGCCTTATCAGTCAATTTGACAAAATAAATTTGTTATGTGAACGTCAATGTCCACCTTCTGCCTTATAAGGTGACTGATTTGAAAATACATTTTTAGCCTGATTAAAAAATAAGATAATTTATAAGTCTTTCATTCCAATTTTACCATTGACTTTATATACCTACACGTTTTTACCATGAGTATATTATTTTCATTGTTCTAAACTTTATTGTTAATATTTAAAACAATAACTATTTATTTAAACAAAAAATTAGAATTATTAAAGTTAAAAATGTTTTTTATTTAATAATAATTGTGTTATAGAATATTATTAATAATACAATAAAAATATAAAATAATGCTCTTTATATTATTTTACGAAAATTAATTACATTATCAGGTAAATTTGCGAAATGAGTCTAATCAAATCAATCACCTTATCAGTCACCTCATCAGTCACCTTATCAGTCACCTCTTCAGTCACCTTATCAGTCACCTCTTCAGTCACCTTATCAATCACCTCTTCAGTCACCTTATCAGTCACCAGTCACCTTATCGATCATCAGTCACCTTATTAGTCAGATTTGCTAAACAGAGTCTTTATGTATGAAACTGTTTCTCCTTCAAGAGTTTTGGAGGGACTCACGAATCACGATTGAAGATAGAAAAAGTGAGTGGGAGGATAGGCACGTGAGCAATGATTTTTTATGTCTACTTCGATCTCAACCGTTAAATTTTGTGAGATAGACAGTTGAGATTTAATGTCTATTTAACTGTATTTTTAACGGTCTATTGATCCTCCACCTTATATAATTATGTATAAAATTCGTATATATGGAAAATATTTCCCTACCATTTTGTAGATTGTCGAGACTAGGGTTGCACAAACGGATTTTGGATTCAGATATTGCAATATCCGGACCCGAATATGTTTGTTTTAAAAAATGAGTTTGGATTCGGGTACTGGTTCGGATATCAGAACCCCAACCCGACCAATAATAAAGCAAGTATTTTTAATAAAATTGACAGGTTAAATCCCGAACCCGAACCCAAAATCAAAATTTCAATTTTTTTTTAAAGTTCAGATTAACCCGAACAGCATACACAAAACCCCCCCCATTTTCTTTGGATCTAAGTTTATCGGGTATAAAATGCACGGGTGTACACGTCAGTGATGGACCAAAAAAGTTGCGCACGTTAGCACGATAAAGGAGGAATTGGCTACTGTGAGCAGGGTTAAATGGGTTGCTAACGTGTGCACCTGAATAAAAAAATAAAGATATAAAAACGCGAATTAATTCTCCGGATGGTTCCTTCTTTTCCACACCCAGTTAATTTGAAATCAAGGAGGTGTCCGTTCGTGTATTCCCCTTAATTGCAGGAAGATAAAGAATCAATGGCATCCTGGCCTCCTCCTCAATTCGGGATTTCCATCGTCATCCTACAATTAATTCACCTTCAAAGAAGTAACTGCTGCATTCGAACAGTCCATAGTCTTGGGTTATATATATTTGGTCCCATATACAGTTGCTCTTTTTTGGATTTTTTGGAGATTCATTGGCAGATGACGTGCAAAGTAACTGTTTGAATGAGTGTAAGAGAGTATGAATAAGAGGTGCAAAATATATAAGAACAGTACGCAAGGATTTACATAGTTGGGGGTAAGCTTACTTTACGGTGGGAAGAATTCTTCCAGTTGTTTCTGAAAATCTTTCTCCTCGTTATAATGGTTCCATATATACATGTGTTTGAATACAAGAGGCAGTTGAGGTCGCTGTTTGTGGATTTATGATCATAAATGTGTCCTGCTCTAATAGTCGTTGCTGTTTTATGTACTGCTTTTTGTCAAGTTTGGTGGGCTGCACATGATACTGCAATCTGCTAGACTTTGGAAAACTTTTTTTCCTTGCCTTGTCAGAGGAAGAACTTTTCGGAAATGTCCTGTCGCGCCGTAGCCAACTGCGCGGCAGGGCTCCGCGCCGTAGCCAACTGCGCGGATTAAGGTCCGCGCAGTTACCTACTGCGCGGCCTTTTCCTTTATAAAAACTCATCCTTCTCCTCACATTTACTCACACCTCCAAAAACACATCTCTTCAACTATCATCAAGGAGCAACTACCTATTGAGATTATTTTTTTGAGGTAATTTCTTGTATATATTTATTATATAATTGTTATAATATAATCTTCATATTTTATT